>JARJLF010000830.1:0-127951 GCA_029378395.1 Mycena leptocephala
ACAACTCGGTTGTATGACTCACCGCCCCGTTCAGTTGTTCCACCGGAGTATGGTCACTGGCGTCGCCGCCCACGCGGCATATATATATTGCTATGTCCTTAGCATGCTGGTGAGAATCATCCATCCGGATGCGAATCTCACGACTGACAAGTACGTTATCGTGGACAATATGGACTGCCCCGCTTCAAGGTGCATAAACCGTCCCTTCTTCTTTGTAACTTGAAGATTTTGTAACGACGACCACAGTCACCATCTACCTCCTTATCCTGCTACTCATTTTGCTGCCAATTCTCTATTACATTCACGCCGTTGACTGACTGATATCCCACAGCTGGGCCATCCGCACCGGCTGGGTTCTCCCTCTTCGTATTCATCGTCCCGATCCAGGAACGTATCATGGCGAGACAGTTCAATACGAGTGGCAAGTCGGTGAAGTTTACGGACCTGGGTGCAAGGATCTTGCTCGAAGTCTTGAGTACCTATTTCAATTTATTTTTCTATGCGAAGAACGTGGACATGGCTGAAATGAGAACGTTTCTTTCAGGCTCCATGCGCGTCGTGAAATACTTCTGCTATTCTTGAAACGCACATCACTTGTTTTATAACTCCTTCTGTTGACACGCGCAGGAATTTACGACATCCGCGCCAACGAAGTGCGCGGCATCCGCAATATTCAACACGTACAGTCTGCCAAGTGAGCTTTACAATGGTCTAATTAGTTCTAATTGCAATGACTGATCAATCTCGCGTTGTACAGCATCGCCGTAGCGTTCTCCCTCCCCATTCTCGCATCCACACTCGTATTCGTCGCCTACATGCGCGCCACATCTGGCTTCGACATCGTCATAATCTTATCGTCCTACAGCCTCTTCCAGCTCCTCCGCTAGCCGATGATGTTGCTCCAGCGTTCTTTGTCGAAGATCGCTGACGCGCGGAATGCGCTGAGCCGCTTCAAGGCGGTGTTCAACGCGCAGACACTAAATGAGGCGCTGTTCAAGATCGATCCGGCGCAGGAGTATGCGCTGGATGCACAGGGGGTGTCGTTTGAGTGGGAGTCGACGATGAAGGGGAAGGTGGGAAGAAGGCGATGGTGTCTGAAAAGGAGAAGGTGGAGGTGGTGGAGGCGGGAGGAGAGCCGGAGGGGGAGCGGTCGTTCCAGGTGCAGAACCCCACGATGCGCATCCCGCGCGGGACGCTCGCGGGCGTCGTTGGGTGTGTCAGGCCTCGGCGCGGACAAGTCGAGCCTGATGCAGGGGCTGATTGGAGAGATGCGTCGCATCGGGGGCGAGCTGTCGTTTGGCGGGGGCGTCGCGTATTACGCGCAGACGACGTGGATTCGGAATGCGACTGTGGTGAGTTTTGCTGGTTCGCGATTACATGAGGGGTTTCATTCAGTCACGCATTTATTTATTTCTGCAGCGCGAGAATGTGCTCTTCGGGAAGCCGTTCGAATCGGACCGCTACTGGCGAATCATGGAGGGTTAGTTGCCTGATCTTCAACTTTTACCGAACGCCGACTTGACAGAGGTGTGTCTCTTGCTGAACCAGAATATAATATTGTCAATTCAACTCATCCCACATAGATTGGCGAAAAAGGTATGCGAACTGGTGTTTTATTTGTGATATATTTTCAGGCTTCCAGGTATCAATCTACTCGTATCGGGAGGTCAAAAAGCAGCATGTGCATGTTTTTCCCTCCTGTTTTTCTCTCAAGTACATAAAACGAGATGATTTTTAGGTGAACATCGCACGGGCGGTATACTACGACGCTGACATTGTCATTTTCGATCACCCGGTATTGGCTGTGAGCGAACGTCAGCAAGGCCCTTTTCCAGAACGCCATGCTCGCCTCCCTGGTGCGGTAGCGCGTCATCCTCGTCACACATGCGCTGCACTTCCTCTCTCAGTGCGACTACATATACCCTCGATGGCGGTCGCGTCGCTGAGCAGGGCACGTACCAGGAGCTGATCACCCGCGGGGGTGAGTTCTCACGGCTCGACAAGGAGTTTGGGGGCACCGCCGTGGAGGAGCCCACGGAGAATCTCGTCACGGTTACAGTTACGGTGGAAGACCTCAAGGCCAAGTCGGCGGAGGCAGCGGGGACGGGGAAGATTGTGGAGAGAGGTGTCGATTTTTATTTCGCTCCGCACAGCTTCTGAACATCGCGGTCGCAGTTTATACGAGCTACATCAAAACCGCGCACGGGCGATATATCCTTGCGTGTGTGATTGTGGCGGTCCTAGGGATGCAAGGCTGCCAGATCAGCAACTGTTATACGCCGGTCTGGTGGCAGGCCAAGTGAGTGGGGAACCCAATTTACAGAATATTTCTGATATGATCCATGGGAAGCACGTTCAAAAATCGTTCTCCTTTTACCAGGTGCAATCTCGTAGGTGCCGTACAAGCTATCTTTACTTTCCTCGTGTTCGCTTTCTCGATGCTGCCTCTGATTGTGTCCTACTAATTGAATTCCGGGGCCTGTCCATCCATGTGTTATCCATGGCTACTGCCAAGAGTCTTCACCACGATTCAGTACGCAATATATACTTCGGTTGGATTATTTCCTGGGGCATGGTGTTCTCCCTCGTAGTAACCAAGGGGTAGCCGATCTGTGATTGCCGGACCGGATGCTGGGTGGTTGGTTCGGCCGTCAGGCCTTGAAAAGGGCAGACTAAAAATGCATATAAACTATCTTTTATCTTAGTCTGTCCCTAAGACCTCATTTCTGGCCATCTTGACAGGTTTTTACCAAGGATCGTCCCAATTTGGAAGGATGTTGTGGTTCTATTTGGTCATGAACCAAGGCGAATATTTTGCCATTTCGAGCATTGTAGAAGGAGCATTGACCCTTCTAGCCCCTTGTGGGTCACTTATGGGCTGTGGGCTCAAAAACACATTTTGAGCCGGAAAGACCACTACCCACGTGATAAATTGCCTTATTTGGACGTCACGTGGTTGGGTGGTTCAGTGAGCAGGTCTTATTTTCAAAAACCGGCACCGGTTCCGCTTTTCACAGATCGGTTACCCCTTGGTAGTAACGCAAATCTTTACAGATACGATCGTGAGCCGTTTTGATTGGAATTGATCTCTTCTAATCCATTTCAGCCGTTGGGTCGAATTGTCGGTGTATTCTGCAGGGACGCGGATACTACGTCAGCTCCAGATGTATTTCGTTGGAAATTCTTGACCTGCTGCTGTCAGCAATCGATAATTCACTTTTGAATTTGTTTGGTTTTTTTTTTCTACGCTCAAAAGTGTACAGCCACCAATCTGCCCACAGAACTGAGCCCAAGATAAATAGGATAGTATCGTGTCCCACGAATTTGATTTTGTATTCGGGAACTTGAATCAGCAGCCCAGGGAAGATGACGACGACACGGAAAATTTGGGTCGATAATTGACTCCTTGAAAATATAAACCACGACCCCTTCAACTGGAAGATTGAGCCGCCCCTTCAGAGAGTCTATGTGGTTAAGGGCAAGGTGGGCGACAGTGTTTGACACTGTTGTACGCCGTGACCGTGATGGTTCCCACGAGCCGACACTTGTCTTCAGCCGTCATCCTGGCACATCCATGAGCTCGGCTTCTGCGTCACCGATGCTCCCCCTCGAGCTCGAAAGAGAGATCTTCGAAATCTACGCCCTCTCTTGGCCTAAACTGGTCCCAAAGCTCATGCTAGTCGCAAAATGCGTCCAAGAGTGGTATGGCACGATTTTCGGTCGAAGACTCCTCTCTGACGCATGATTGTAGGGTTGAGCCTCTACTTTATCGCATCGTCTCCATAGATGTCTTCCCAATTGCTGGTTTGCCTTGGGTTACTGTCAATATCATGCACGCCGTTATTCATCAGAAGCCTCCAACGTTCTTCCACGGCGCTGTGCGCCATTTAATGCTCCACCACTCCGATGTCTACGAAATGATCTTATCTTCGTGCAGTGGCGTGGAAGATCTATGTTTGCCCAAATCGAGTGTTGTGGAGCACGCCTGGATTCCACTCATTGAGCGCCTTCCACTCAGACGTCTGTGTGCATATTTTAATCTATTTTCCATGCTGTCGCCGGCCAACCGCGTATTTTCACGCCTAACGCACTTATGCCTCATGGGCAAGATAAAAGATACAAAATCCACTGTGAAGGCTCTTATTGCCCTGCCGAAACTCACGCATCTGTCATTGGATGGCCACACATTCGCCCACAAGTGCCATGAAATACCGGAGTTACCCCGGTCCATATCTGTGGTGATTTTGTTCCGAGACTCTCCAGCAGAATGGGAGGTGGCGGAAGTCGTGACCCTCTTGGCGCAGGACGTGCGATTTGTGCTCATGAACACGCCGAATTTGTTGAAGGACTGGCAGCTGGGTGCTACGGGCGGTAAAGACTACTGGAGTGCGGCCGAAAGCTTTGTTGCCAAACGTCGTACTCGGGAGATAGATCGTGCGTATAGAATTTGGACTTCAAAGACGGCTAATTCATTTTCTTTTCTCTGACAGCGACAAACTCTTACATGATCCACGATGAGGACATTCCTTGGGCGTAGTAGACTGGCAAATATAGAGGCACATCCATTTTCAAGACTTTTCTTGTTGAATACAAATTTACTGCCGTATCGCTTGCGCTGCTGGTTCACATTTTTATTCGCTTCAAATTATCCACCCCTCTGAGATGCAAGTTTCACTATCTTTGCACCAATAACATGGGTCCAACTTTGGCTGCGTACATCAAATCTCTGACTCTGATCCTCCCTCGGAACGTTCTGGTGCTTTGACAGCGGGCGTGTTTGTCATTCAAACTCATCCTGCTACTTCACCTGCGTCTTTTTGCCCCAACCCTAATAACAATATTCTGGAAAGTGGTGCCACTTTCCGGGATTAGATAGATAGGTCTGCTTGCGGATAGTCCTTGAACCGAAATTGGCCAACCGAAACGCGCCAAGCCACAAATGAATTCCATCGGAATCCAACGGTGGAGCCATTCGTGGGGAGTTTAGCTGGCTGTAGTGCAGGAGTTTGAATCAGATTTCTGGGTCTTGAGCACGGCAGAAATTGATTGTTCACTCTAATGTTTTGTGATATTGATGCACGAGCGGCATAGGCCATGTTCAGCGGACAAGGCAGTACAAGACAGCACGCAAATTCACATTACACTATGCCGCGCACTAGATAGTGCACCCCGGAGTGGCTACAAGCGGTTCAAGCCACCCAAAAAGACAGTTGGGCTAAGCGACATGCACAGGAGACATCGGGGATGTGGTCGCCTCTCCACCGGGCGGTAAGGGATCCACTATTATTCTCTGGCAAAAAGCCAATGCGTGTCGTATCGAACCAGTCCGGTAAAGGGCGCTATCGTAGAGGACTTTTATTTGACTTTTATTTTGTATTTCCGTTATTGAAGGACATGAGTTAGCTGTCGAGATATGACTTGCGAAGAAATGTAAATATAAAGAGTCACTGTTCCACGCGCCTGGGGCAACAGATAGTTCCAAAAACCGTGGGCTAATTCAACCGGAGAACCGGAGGAGAGGGGCACAGACTTCCGATGCCGTTGCATTGGCGATACCTCTTTCTGAGTAGCGGACAGACATGGGAGTCCCTTTGTAGGCGCGCAACTGAGTGTCTTCGATCTGGACAATAATTGTTCCGTCGTCAAGGTCGCAGCGTTGAACTGAACCGGAATTAATAGCCAAAATGGCGTCTGAGTTGAAGGGTGGACGGTAGCCCACTGAAAAGGGAGGGACTCAGATTAACTAAGGCTTTAGGTAATTGCAGACTCTAGGGGGCTACGTTCGTGAGCTGTATGTGTGGGCAGCGGGAAGCGGGAAAGAAGAATCATAGCATACTCTGCAACAATTGGTCTACTCCGGTACATTTTTCGCATCCGTCGTGAACTTCTGGCGTCGCGCTCAAGTGTCGCTGTGCGAAAGGCGGTAGCGTTGCATACATCAAGATCACCGTAAAGATCGAAATGGTGAGTATGTAATTTGAAACATCAGACCACAATTACAGACCTGGTAATGGTTCCCAACACGTTAACGCCCAATTCGGCAAGCGGTGCTCACTCGCGCAAAATTTACCCTAATTTTATGACCGAAGAAATGAAAGTTGCGGTTTAAAGCATAGAAAATGGAGGAGAGATCACAAGATGGATTGGGTGGCGCAAAGCACTGGGTTACAGACTGGTTTTGAATTACATAGCTATCACTACAGACACGCGAGAAGTAAATGCTACAGAGAAGAATATTCACTCAACTTAATGACGGCTCAATAACTTGCAGTTGCACTGCAGGCGACAGATTTGCGAAATTAATTAATTTTTTTAATGACGCCGGCTTCGTCTTCCATACACCTACCTCCTGCCTCAACATTTTCCTCGTAACGGCTAGCGTTAGACACAAGCACCGATGTCCGCTCCTCGATGCTCATCCTTCATCTGCCGCTCAGCCGGGCGCGAGCATGCTCCAAACACGAGCCCCCCCCAAGACGAGCATCCTCCCCTTCCCTTTCGCCGTCCTTCCCCCACCCAGCGTGAGTACCCGCTCACACCCCCTGAGATATCGCAATCGCGTCGACCTCCATTCCTCCGCCTCTCACGTCCCCTCGTCAAATTCACGACCGCGTCTCTGGATCATACGCCGCCCACCGCGCATCTCTGCATGTTCGCCCGTAGTGCAACGACTCGTGCCCGGATGAGCTGGCGGAGGCGAATGACACATACGCCGCAATCAGAGCACAATCTCTTCGCCAAACCCCTCGCCAACGGACACGGATGAAGGAATCACAGGAAAGGAAGAAGCGCCAGGGAACGAAACCCAAAGAGAGGAACGCACCCGCCAATATCGCCAGCTGATGTGCTGTGTTTCCCTGGCCGGGCGCAGCATTGTATGACGCGCGAGAGGAAGCGCGCGGTGGGTGTTGGGTGGTTCTGTGAGGGAAAGGTACATCGGCAAAGCGGTATGAATGTGGTAGAGTGAGGAGAGAAACGGAAGGGGAAGATAGAAGAGGAAAGAAGGAGGGCGGGCAGTACTGGAGAAGTATGCGGTGATGCTCCTCCTCCGAGCGCTAGCCCCTGCTCGCACCCATCTCCAAGAAGAAGAAAAAGACAAAGTCGCTGCCTACTCGACCTTCGCCCAAAAAAAATGGCAAACGCGACAAGCGGCAAGCCACCTCAGCCACCGACGAACAACCACCCAAAAACACTCCTCCCGCACTCGCTAAGCCGCACCCTCGCAAAAAAACGAGCAAAGACGTCTCCTCCGCCCCTTCTCGTCCCGCAGAGAAATAAAGTCCAAAGGCCTGCTTAATCGTAAAACCCCCGCAGCGATCCACGCCCCCACACCCACCGCTGCTCCTCCTGCAATCCCTAAGCCCCTCTCACACGAACGAGCAAAGTCGTCAGTCTCCTCGTCCCAAAAATAAAATAAATAATAAAATCGCCTCCCCAGCCCAATTCCTCTCGGGTGGCAGCGCCCACACCATCCAGGATCCACCTCCGCGGGGGGCTAGGCCCCGCTCGTAACTGGTGTCGGGAACGTGACAAAAAAAAAATGGGCTCCCAAAAAGGAAATACGCATGTAGACGCCGGGGCGCCTAAACGCGGGACGAAAGAGAAGAGAAGAGTGGACGAAGGGAAAGTACAGCCCGGCGGCAGAATAAAGAGGAAACCACGAAAAAAGGAAAGAAAAAAAGACACAAGATCAAGAACGAAATGAAAAAAGAAAAACGAGAAGACAGAAATACGCACAACGCCGTCGCCAGCAAGCTCTGGCTCGTCCTCAGCTACGTCCCCACCGCGAGTCGGACGTCCAGCCTTTCGTGCCGCCCATGCCCATGCCGCCGATGCTGGGGAGGGGCCACCGCTTCTTTTTGTTGGAGGTGGAGGTGGAGGTGGAGGAGGGGGTGCCTGGGGTGCGTGTTAGCGGGGTATTGAGAAAGCTGGGGAGGGAAGGGGAGATATAGGAGGAAGGAGAGCGAGGGAGGGAGGAGGAGAGCGGGGAAAGATAGTGTATGGATGGGAAGATGACGGGTGCGGAAAGGGAGGGGGAAGAAGAGAAAAGACGTACCAGAAGAATTATACGAAGCATGACTCGAATAGCTCGCGTTCGAGTAGGTGCTCGAGCCCTGCGAATGCGCGCTCCCGTGTGCGTGTCCGTGTCCGAGTCGCCCAGCCCCAGGCCCACCTACACCATCCCCGCTCTCGCCCCAGCTCGACGAATTAGTAGACGAGTAAGACGAGCCACTCTGCAACGGCGAATGCTGTATCCGCGGCAACGTCGGCGTCTGCGCATGCAGCACCGCCGTCCTCGTCGACTGCGCCAACGCGCCGCTCGACTTGGAGGGGGAAGGCGGCGCAGCGTTCGGAAAGAAGAGTGGGGGAGGCAGAGAGTACAGGGACGGCAAGTCGCGGATGGGCTCGAACCCCGCGCGGTACGTGCAAACCAGACCTGTGCCTGTGCGTAGAGGGCCGCGTCTTGGCACCCGCCTTCTCCGCCGCAGCAGCCGCGACCCGCTCCTTGTCATCCCGCCCCCACCCCGGCAGCAGTACACCCATCAGCCAGATGTCCTCCGCGCTCCGATCGGGCGAAGCGTCCCGGTCGAGAAGGTACCGCACCGCCTTGTCGAGGAGGGACGTCTTGCTGCTCGCCGCTCCGTCCTTCGTGGTCCCGCTGTCGTTGCCGGCTTTCGAGGTGGATTTGGCGTTGGCGTTGTGCGAGTCGTCGGATTTAGACTTGGATTTCTTGGCGGCGGCGTTGGAGGAAGTGGAAGAAGCGAGTGCCGCGGCAGTGCTCACACCATGGGTCAAACTCCCGCTAATCGTAGCAGCGATCGACAAATCACTCATGCTCCCCGCCAAATGCGCAAACCATCCGCTGAGTCGTGTCGCCAACGGGCCGTCCGCGCCTAATCGACTCGGGGTGCGCGCAAGTGTCAAGTCTTGCTGCTGTCCGTGGCCAGAGCTGGAAGAATTGGAAGAGGGCGGAGGTGTGGATGCAGAGAAGTGCCGCTTGGAGCGCGTGCGGGGGCGCGCGGTGCCGTACGCGCTGGGCGGGCTGCTCGGGGCCTAGTCGTACGATGTAGGCGAAGTCTGCTGTGATTCGTGTAACGTCAAGAGCTCGGCAGCGCTCGGCGTCCCGCGCTCAGCCTCGCGTATCCGCTGCCGCTCGCGCTCCCGCTCCTTATCTTTCCCTAGCCCGAGGAAGCGGGTGGCGCTGCGCCGGCCGGACGCGGAGGAGGTGGAAGTGGAGTTGGAGGTGTTGGTGGTGTATGAGGCGGTGGTGCCGTGCGAGGCGGAGGAGGACGCGGCGCTCGAGGGCAGGTCGACGGAGAGCGACTTGGAGCGGTCGCGCTGAGCGGGCGATTGGAGGAAACACGGCAGCTTGGAGGTCGCGGTGGGCGATGTGGGCGGGCTCGCGAACTTCGGTGATGCGGGCGTCGGCGGCTGGACGACTTTGAGCGTGTCTGTCGTCATCGCTGTCGTTGTCGCGGTGGCGGGCGATGTCGGAGTAGCAAGGGGACGGGACCCTGGGAGCTGTGGCGGCTAGACATGCGCGGCTTGGCGGTGCCGCCGGCGGGCGTGTTGGAGCTCGTCGCACTCGGCATCCAGATCCTGCTTCCAAAGATCGTCAGCGATGCCACCCCAAAGACGGCTGAAAAGATTAAGGAGAAACGTCGTAGCGAAGATTAGGTGGACTAGACTAGAATAAGGAGAGAAAGCGGAGGAGCGGATGCTAGCCAAACGCGCGCAGGTCAATGAAGAAGAAGATCAGAAGAAGAGCTGATGAAGGATGATGAAGTGATGTGTACGTGTTTGCCTACAGCGTCGATCGGAGTTCGGCCCGTCTTCCTGCTTGCTTCCTCCGTCTTTCCAACTCGGCTTCCTCACTGCCTATTCAACGACAGCGTCCATTCCAAGTAGTCTCGCTACCCTTTGCTTTCATAGCAACTCAAATTCTCCTGTCTAGCCGCCGTCCTCGCCCGAAACGAACCACTGCGCCGATCAGCCAACACCTTCAAAGAAGTTCAAACGTGGTTTTCATTCCAGCTTTGACTTTTCATTTACCTCTGACGCTTCTTAACACAGGGACTATACGTGGTTCCTCCTTCCTTCCGTCTTCGACACGGTGTTTCCATTCCTGCGTCGCACGCTATTCCAAGATCCCGGCGGTTCTGTATCAAATGCAGTGTCGTCGTGCGCCTTCGGCTACCAACTCATTTGGCTCGTTATCCGGTGGCCAGTTGATACGCCCAACTATACTGCGCGTATTTATCTCGAGCCTTATTCATCGCTCTCTGTGCGTCCCAACTATGCCGCACGGATACACCTCGAGTCTCAGCAAAGTATGGCAAATCCGCGTTCCGATCTGCGACATCCGTGAAATATATTCCCTCGGGCTGGCTCTTCTTTCAATTCCAAACCTACTTCGTTCCGAGATCCGTGAAACACTTTACTCCTGCTGTCTCTTCCTCGTATTCCAAATCCTCCCCGCTCCGGCCTCCGTTCATCCAACTGCGTGAATGATTCAACAACTCATGCTTCCTGCTGTCTTTCTCGGATTCCATTCCAACTCGTACTCCGTCCCGACTCCGATTCCGGTGCAACAACTGTCTTCCTGCTGTCTGTCTCTCTTAGATTCTATTCCAGGATCCCGGCGGCTGGCTGCTTCATCAGATCTCGGACTATTTCATCTCGGCATACCGACGGGCTGCGGGTGTCTGGTAGGTGCTCGGAACGAAACGCTCTACGTGCTTGACTGCTATTCAGACGCTATGCGCGCTCAGTGTATTCAGATCTGTGCGCGCTTGGCTGTACTCATGGCTGTCTGCACGCTGTAGTGAACTGCTGCTGAGATGCTCTGCGCCGTTTACTGCTACTCGGACTCTATGCGCGTTTAACTGCTATTCGGTCTGTGCGCGCTTGATTGCTATTCGGACTCTGCGCGCTTGACTGCCCCCAAACTCCAAAGGCTCACTCCGTCTCGGCCTTGAGTCCGGGATCTATGTATACCTGCCCCGCAGTTCCCCGCAGTTCCCCAACCGGCGATCTCACTTGCGGTGTCTCAGCCTCTCCTCGGTATTCAATATTCAAGCCGAGTCTATGATTATGCAGGATCCGGCTTCTCGGTCTGCGGTATAATCAATATCGCGATCAGGTGTTTGGATTTTGCGTTTTGTGTTGTGGACGAGTCACGGTATATGAATATTGCTTCTTTCACACTATCACTGATCGCATTCATTTAGTGCTTGATTAAATGACACAGCGATTCTGCCTCGGCGACCGTGTATGCGTCCATTTTAATCGGATGTCGGGTCTCGGATGTCGGGCCTCGAGTTCTAACGCACCGTAATATCGTACTTAATTAAATCGCCTCGCTTCTTCCCAACCTACGGCTGCTGCGATGGACTGCCTCTGGACTTGTTCCTTGCATTGATTCTCCTCAGGCTCGTTGACGTTCCTCGAACTGCCTTTCGGTTTTTAATCAACGCCGACATTCAAGTTCTCTGTGTCTCGTTTGCTCTGCTCTCTCGCGAATGGCGAGCCGAATCTCAATATCACCAGCATCATATTCCAAGACATCCCAAGTTCTTCACTTATAAACGCGGTTTTCAAGTCGATCTCGTACTTCTTCGTGTCTTGATCAATGAATAATAATACCGCACTTCGAGCTTCGAGCTTCGCGAACATTTCTAACCCCTGTTTCTACGTCTACGGCCACGACAGCCATTCTAGCTTTCTCGAATTCATTCCCACTTCGTAGCTTGCTCAAAATAATTTCCCGCGGATCCCGCTGGTAGGAGTTCGTGCACTCGTCTGGATAGACTCGTATCGTGCGCTTTTCTTTCTCTTTTGCAATTTCTGGCGGGGTTTTTCAAGTGGACTTTCCGCTGCTCCCTCCTTTTCTGCATCGTCATCCCTCTCGCCATCGCCATCGGCACTGACACATAGAAACTGTTCAAATAGCACGGTCTTCCAATTTATCCAATGTCCAATATTCCTCTACTCAATGCACAATGCGGTGCGTTCGTCAACTGCTTCGTTCATTAACACCCAAGTATCATTGTTTATATCACTGCCCTTGCACCGACAACCGTCTCAATATTAAATTATTGATCAGCCGGACCGCATACAAGTATCCTGAACCTGGTACAGCTATCATTATTCCTGCCACTGCCCTTGTAGCGACAGCCGTCTCAATGTTAAATTATTGACCAAGTACACAAACCGCTGGCACCTACCATCATTATTTCTGCCACTGACCTGGCGCTGCACCGACAGCCGTCTCAATCTCAATGTTAAATTATTGCTCAATATCTTGAATCGTTCGCACCTGTTATTATTACTGTCACTCATGCACACCACCCGTCCTAATGTTGAACTATGGATCAGCCTCGACCGAGGTTTCGGCATAAGCGCTCAAGCATCGGGCAATCGCGTGTCGCTGCGCTGGGCTGTGCTTCCTGACTCCGACTACACTGCAACGACCAGTACGACGAGTCGTGGCCCCCATACAGCTGTAACAGCATGCTTCACATCGCCGGCCTACGTCAAGAAATACTGGCCGTTCTGTAATTCTGGCGGATATTTTTCTCTGCTGTGAACCCTTTCCTTCGTGAAGAAAATAAAGGTAAGCAACCTAGCATCACATGCGCAACTGATCCTTTCCAGGGTGTCCAAGCCGTTTAAGTTGGTTGAATGGATCCTCTATGGCGGTCACGGTTCGCCGTAGGGTGCTGTTTATTATTCCAGTGTGTAAACATGTTCATAAACCCAATTCCAAATGGATCTGGGCAAAGGGCGAGGTTTTAATTGTCCCTGCTTCGCTCTCCCCGGTGTTTAGACCTGTGGCGGAGTTCAGCGTAACATGTTCGGATTTAGAATCGTGATGTTCGGGGAAAGGCAACGCCGTCTCGAAGACGCCTACCTCCAGCGCAGCGGAACAACGTCCGGAGGGCGAAAGCTCAAGTACAACAGCCGCACAATCCTCGCAGTCCAAGAAAACGAATAGAAATGGGGAACGGAAGCTCACCAAGGCCGAAATGGCACAGTACCGCGCTGAGGGCAAATGCTTCGACTGTGGTAGCACTGAACACATCCGGAAAGATTGCCAACTGCACAATGGTCTGAAGCCGCCCAAGAATCACAATGTTAGCTCGAACGCCGTGTCCTTTGCCGAGATCGAGCGTCTCCGCAAGTTGAAGGAGGCTCAGAATCTTGGGGTCTTTTCCGTCACCCTTGAACCCTTGGAGCCCTCTGTAGAGCACAAGAAGAAGGTGGATGCCATGCTAATTGATAGGATTCCTGCGGAATTGCAAGAGATTGTATCACCGTTCGACGATTATTCGACACCGGAATTCGACGAGACACGATTTGCGATCAACATAGTGGGCTCGAGATTCAGAATATGAGATAGAGACACGTATAACTGCGTGTATGTATCCAGCTGGCAGCTATTGGACATCGAATTCGACCTCCCGGCGTGGTATCGCGACTGTACAAGCACAGCTGAAATGCACGGCCTTGCAACTTGAAGAGACGGATTCAGCGGCATTCCGATCGGACCATGGCGCAGACACGCACCTCATGGCAACGCAAGACGACACCCAGAATGTTGAGGCGAACGCCGAGCTTGTCGAGCCAGGACGCGAGCTGGAGGGCGTGAGCCAAGAGCTTCTGTCATGGTCGGAAGTCCGGACCGTGCATGCGACGCGGATCAATGACCAAACAAACGCGTCGCGCTCTCTTCCTGCTCTCATCTCATGGCATTTTGTCTCTGATCTAGTCATCCATTTGCTCAACCGGAATCGTACCTTGCATGATATCTACTACATTTCAACACTCTCCACATGTGGACCGGCAAATTCAACTCTCCCGACTCTTCCAACGACTGCATGTCCGCCGGTTTTTATTCCAACGTTGGGACGCCCTTGGAACGCGCCACATATTTCTCCGGGTATCAATGACTCTTGAATCTGCTGGAAATGACCTCGTCTACTTGCAGGTGGATTTTCCTCTTGGTATTGAGGAACATTCCGCAAGGGTCATAGCAGATGAGCCGATTTTGATGGTGGAGAATAGCGCGTAGGAGGGCAGGTGGTAAGTTTATTTTTCTTTTCTTTTGTTTTCTGTCTTTTTACCTATCTTCTGCGTTTTTTTTTTGCTTTTGTTCATGGTCTCGTAGATACTACGGGAGGGCGTATGTAGGGATTTCCGTTCCTTGTCACTGCTCGTCACATCACACACTCTCTACGTATATAAGGTCGAGCTTATCTACGTAGTTTAGGCTTTCCTTTCCCCCCAACAGAGCTTGTTCTAGTTCTGTAGTCGGGTTTCCTCTCGTGAGCTGAGACTGGTCTGCACAGCATACCCTCTCCGCTACAAGTCAGTACAAGTGCCACGCGAGGCTTACGTGCTCGGCGGACCGCCTTGCGTCAGACGGGCTGAAAGGGCCGGCTTCAAACCACGAAAAAAAATGTCCACTTGTTCAACCTAAAGCCCATGGAAATTGGGTGTTCACATGAGCTCCTAGATTTCATTCCCGTGAGACAAGTTTGAAGCGACCACATATCCACCAATTTTTTTTTTCTCCAACTGATAATTCAACTACGAATTGACTACGAAACTCAGAATTGCAGAACTTTTATATACGAGGAATTAATCCAGCAGTCCTGCCGAGGCATGAGCCTTTGTGCCCCAGCAATTAATTGACGCACAACTGGATTCGTTACTCCCGACTAATAGGCTGCTCGCTGGGTGAGTGTTATCTCGCCATCCACAGGATTGAATGTCGTCACGACATTATGGAAGAATACATCTCCCCTACAGTAGTGATGAAGTTAGAGTTAGGGCTCTGAGCAGAGGGTGAACGACTCACAAAATGAACGAGTTTTCAGGAACGTCAGAACCCTCGTCTTGAGTTCCCGACAAGCATATCAGGTTCCCATCCTCGTCCTTCTCGGCCACAACTTGGTCTTTGGGGTCAAGTATGAACGACTTCCCGCCGACGACTACCGCGAACGCTGGCGCCGTCGCATTGCAATCGACAACATACATGAAGTTATCGTTCAATATGGCCGGAGGGCTGAACAGCGCATTGTATGCCTTCGCCACGGGGGTGGGAACCCAGTTGAGCGTCGTGCCGGTATCAAGGAAGGTGTTGTTATTTTTGGTGACGACAACTTCACTGCCAAGGAAGGTGTACGAGTCGATGTCGATGGTGTACCATAGAGACTGTGCATCGCTGCCGTTGGAGGGCACGAAGATGTTTGCAGAGTTCCCTGCATAGCCCTGGATGGGAACCGTAACTTCTGTCTCGAGGACCGGAACTGGGGCAATTCCACCGAACGCCAGGAGGCCGAGGCTGGGATCGAATGGATCATTTTTCTCCTGCTCGAACGTCGGGCGGTCGAGGGCAATAGAGAAGTCTTTACATATCCGGAAGCGTGTTGATATCAGTTTGCCCGTCAGGAATTAAAGAAGGAGAGAACGTACACGGATTTCTGAGTCTGTTCTGCTGAACAGCGTTGAGGAAGAAGGGGTATAAGATATGTGGTTCGACCCCGACGCATTGTGCCGACTGGTTACGTTCCACACACTGGTCAGGGCGGGGAACGCAAGGCCCAGTACGCCTTCCGAAACGCCATCCCCGAGGAAGAAATTTTCGTTGGGGACTCCGAATTCCTGCAGAGCCACGGCAAACTCCCCAACTGCGATGGTGTCGAAACCCGTCGGTCCAGCTAAAAACTCGCCCGAGCCATATCGGACGAAAAAAGTGACGTTGGGAAACAACTGGAACGTCGCAGACTCCGCTGGGTTGAACATTGCCGGACCAAACTTGCACGTCTCGGGTGGGACGATAGTGCCGTTCGAATCGACACAGGTAAAGTTGGAGTTGGTGACCCAGATATCGGAACTATCTTTGGATGGCTCGTGGTATTAAAAGTAAGGAAATGGACAAACCTTCCGGTGTCCAGGATGACTTGGAATGGCTTTCCGCCGATCGTGATGTTCACCAGATACTCGTTATCAAACGCGGCGCCGTCAAGGTGCAAGATCTCGCTGCGAGAGTGTCTGCCGCGCAGCACTGCCCGGCATTTATTTTTGAAGTCTGACGAGGAACTTTGGACGACAAAGAGACAGTGAATTCGGCCCGCGGAAGGATCGAGCGCTTGGGCGAATTTTGCAACTCTGCGAAAATTGTGCCACAGAGAAGAGAGAGTAAACAAATAACTGCTAGGACGGCCATGAGGTAGGATGAGATGAAGATGTCGAGGGCATACATAGTATTTATACGACTGGTTCGTCTTTCCAACAGCTTTTGGAGAGATGATCATCAAACACACCGCTCTGATCTGCAACCTTCGTTGTGCCAGCTTTCAATGGCTTCAACAGCACTATTCAGTGACCAGTGGTGAACGGAAAGGACTTTCTCAACATAAGTACACTCAGGGCATACTATCTATCTTATCCTGGCATTGTGCGCACAATGCCGCATCTATAAGCTTTTTCTTGAGATATAGATTTCACAAGTGCCAATTTCTGAAGGTATCAGGCGCACAATTGTGCACCTGATTCCCTCAGAAAAGGCCCTTTTCAAAAACCTTTGTGCACCTGATTCCATCTATAAGGCCCCCACTGGCCTTATAGACAAAAAATCATGTAAAATTCCTGGAAAAGGCCATTTCCAGGGAATCAGGCGCACAAAGGATTTGAAAAGGGTCCTTTCTCAGGGAATCAGGCGCACAAAGGGTTTGAAAAGGGTCCTTTCTCAGGGAATCAGGCGCACAAAGGTTTTTGAAACTGCCCCCCTTTCAAAAAGCTTTGTGCGCCTGATTCCCTGAGAAAGGACCGTTTTCAAAAAGGTTTGTGCACCTGATTCCATCTATAAGGCGATTTGGGGCCTTATAGATGAAAATCCTGGAAATGGGAGATTTCCAGGGAATCAGGCGCACAAAGGGTTTGAAAAAGGTCCTTTCTCAGGGAATCAGGCGCACAAAGGATTTGAAAAGGGTCCTTTCTCAGGGAATCAGGCGCACAAAGCTTTTTGAAACTGCCCCCCTTTCAAAAACCTTTGTGCGCCTGATTCCCTGAGAAATGGCCCTGCTCAAGACACCATCTATAAGGCCATCTTGGGCCTTATAGAGACAGCTTTCTATAAGCCCCAGATCTGTCTTAAAGATTTGGCATCTATAAGACACCAGGTGGTCTTATAGATTTCCAAATCTATAAGATGCAAAATGGGCTTATAGATTGGCATCTATAAGACTCAACATGGTCTTATAGATTTGGAATCTATAAGACTTATAGAGGACTGGTGCAAATTGTGTCTCCACAGCAGAGGGAAAAAAATGTAGGACAGAGGGGGATGTTATATCAGAGAAGTGTAAAGCAAGAGCATTAGATCCAGAGAGACGAGCTTAGATTGGGCAGGGAGAATGGGCACAGATTCAGGGAGAATGGGTGCCAATAGATTTAGAACACCACCACCTGTGAGCAGTAGAAAGCCAGAGCATCCAGAAGAGAATAGAGCAGTAGTAGAGGGGCAGAATTAAAGTATATCCAAGGAGGGGAACGAGATGGTGGTGGAAAGAAAGAAAGAGTGAGTCGGTCACATGATGAAAGTCAACCAAATGATCGGCTAAAGCAACAGCCACAAATAACGTAAACAAAAATACTTTGCGTCATTTCTACCCATGGGCAGGGCCTGGGACTTGAATACATACCTCATGAGATCCTATAGACCCCATCCACGCAAAAAAATCAGACGCGCGCGCTCTCAATGTGATAGAATAAAAGATATTTCGATATATTGGTTGAACCACCAAAAACCCTGGAAAGAAACATACATTTCAAGGTCCCCGCAAATGGGGAAGCCCTGAAACTTTATTCTATGCCTCATGGCATTCCATAGATCCTATCCACGCGAAAAAACCCCACGCGAGTACTCTCAGGGGGATGGAATTAAAAAATCTCGATATATTGCTAGCTATCTAATCCGAGAATGTGGCACCACATTCTCAGATTAGATAGCTAGGTGACCTCACAGGCGAAGATATCCGAGAGGCCCTTAAATTCTCAAAAAATGGGAAAGCACCTGGTCTGGATGGCATACCATATGAGTTTTTCCGAATACTCGACATCAAATTTCAGCAAATGAAAGGAACCTCGCAAGTAACCTTTGATATCATGAATTTCCTTGCGAGGCTTTACACACGCATTGAGGTCAATGGTATCACTAAGGACACGAACTTCAATGATGGCTGGCTATGCCCAATTTACAAGAAGGGAGACAAGCCCTGATACAAAATTACCGGCCCATTACTTGTTAAACACTGACTATAAATTAATGACAAAGGCATATTCTCTCAGACTTATGGACATTGCACCGTCTTTAGTTCATCCGGATCAAGCTGGTTTTATGAAAGGGAGGAAAATTGAGAACCAAGTCAAGCTTGCCAAATTTCTCTTAAATTACGCCGAAGTCACAGAAGAAGATGGTGTTATTATAGCCCTTGATCAAGAGAAGGCCTATGCATCAGCAAACCCTGAGGCTCTTGTAGTGCAGGTCCATATCTCTATAGCACTACATAGCACTACATAGTGTATACTCAACTATGGAGGGCTACAGAGTACTACATGGTACTACAGGAAAAATCAGGTTTGCTGATGTGACAGAATCAACCATGACTACCTCATCCGTGTACTGCGCCACATGCGATTCCCACCCAAATTTTATAACACAATTGCAAATCTATATACAAATGCAAAAACATTTGTAATGGTGAACGGTATGTTAAGTGACCCATTTATTGTTTTGCGTGGAGTCCGACAGGGTGATCCACTATCATGCCTCTTGTTTAACCTGGCTATAGAGCCTTTGGCTTGTCTCATTCGTCAAGCTGACTTGAAAGGGATTAAAATTCCTGGTACCAACAGAAACCTAGTCCTCTCGCTCTTTGCAGATGATAATACAATATTTCTCTCATCCCGAGACTCATGGTCAAGTCTCTGGGCCATTCTTGACCTCTGGTGCGCTGCATCTACCGCTAAATTCAATCAGAGCAAAACAATAATCCTGCCTTTTGGCAGCTTAAGCTACCGTGAAAAGGTTTTGCTTGAAAGGCGGATCAATAAAACTCAACTGAGTGCATCTGCCCCAACATCAGAATCGTGCGTGATGGCAAAACATGCCGACTGCTAGGTGCCTGGATTGGCAATGCTGTACCATACTTGACTCCGTGGCCGTCAACAGTGGATAAAATCAGGAACGACTTGGAACGCTGGAGTTTGACTAACCCTAGCATTGAGGGAAAGCGTCATATTATTAATATGTTTGTTGGTGGTAGGTCTCAATACGTGACCAGGGTACAAGGGATGCCCAACAACATTGAGGAATCACTTACTGAACTGATAATTGCCTTCCTGTGGGATGGCAAACGAGCTGGAATTCTGCCAATGCTATGTACTCCGATATTTTAGAAGGAGGTAAACAAATTTTGAACATACAAGCTCGCAACGAGGCGATTGACCTGTGGAATCTTCAGACATATCTGATGCAAGGGTCTGAACGAGCCTCCTGGTGTTATTTTGTGGATTTTATGTTGGCAAAATGGCTGGAAACTAGTTACTTGAAAGTCCGTCCAACCTGGGCAAATTATCAATGTTTTCTTGCAAAATATCCATCTCCCAATTTCAAGTCAAACTCCACTCCCAGATCAGATTAATAAAATGATCATGACTGCACGTAAATACCGACTTCATTTTACTGCTCTCTCTCTGGGGCATGATGTTAAACTACAAATGCCTATCTGGAAACACCCAGGAGTTCGCAAGACAGATTATGATCACGCATGTCGCCGCCAAGCACCACATGCTTGCGATTAAACCACAATGTTAGATCTGTGGAAGATGTTCTAACTATTGCTACGCGTAGAACTACTGTTCAACGGAAGCCCCACACAATCAACCCTTCAGGAATTGGTCGCCAGAACTGTGGATGTCGACCCTGCCAATGTGACCGCGTTGAACTTGGATGTAAGCATCCCGGAAACTGCATTGACACTGCAAAGATTTTGATTGATAGCATCCATCGAAAATGGAACCCTACCGCAGATAACATTAGCTGCGGGAATTTGTCCCTGACAACCGAGGAAAATGAACTGAATAGTAATCCGGTGCGAACAGGTGAAGTCAAAATTTTTGATCCTAACTTCACCTTAAACAACCTTAACCGAGGATTCCGGATCTTTGCATTCGGAGACTTTTAAATGAGGTTCCAGCAAAGAGAGTACTCCTTACTGGACACCAACCTAGTCTCTTGACAGTATTGTTACACCCTCATATTCGACATGCCGGTGAATTTAACGCCGAAATACACTTAACTGTCATGACTGTTACTCATGACCATCAGACAGATTGCAAGGTTCTCCAAATGAGATTTGACAAGCCAAGTATTCCACAATCCTTTTCAAGTGCCCTTTTAGGTGGACTCCTACATACCTTACAGCACTCCCCAAAAAATCAACCTCTTCTGATATGTGCATCCTCTGATTTCTTGCTACGGGTTCTAGTCAAAGACCGAACCAAATATGAAATGGACATGCTAAATCCTGGCTTCAAGCTGCTACACGCAGTTTTTACGGCCTCAAATGAACACTCTGGAAGAATCCAATTCAAGAAAGTTGAGCCGAACCCGGCAAAATACATTCTCAGTCCGACGACGATTAATGTCGAGATTGATACGGAAGTTGACTTGATGTTCAATTGCCCGGGAATCCCAATACACGGTGGCTCACAACGACTGTTTACTAAGATAATCAACAGCCTGGCAACGATTCCTCACCGTAAATCAACCTTTGTTAACCTCGAACGAATCCGTTGCGCAGTTCGAGAATTTTCAAACATTACCCCGACTGACAAAATGATATGGGAGAGTATTCGCTCCACTACCTTCCAACGTCTAACACACTTGTAATTACTGTGCGTAACGGCATTTCCTCCTGGACATCTTCCCCGGTAACATCTGGTGCACAACCAGAAACACAAGCGGACGACTTGGAATGCTTCTGCTGCCTAGGTTAGAGACCCAACACTCCAAAAAAAAGAAAAAAAAAGATAGCTAGGTGACGTGACGCTTTTGACATCTGTCATGATCCGTTCACACACTCTTTCGCTTTCTTCCGCTTCCCTCTCGCGGCGCACCCACTCCCGTCGCTTCCCGCCCTCTCCGCTTCCTGCCTCTGCTTCCTGCCTCTGCCCACGGTTCTTTTGGGGCTCGCCTTCCCTCGTCTGCATCGAACCTGAATGCGGCTGCCCCCCACCTGTTCCTTGACCTCTTGATGCCCGCGGCTTGCCCCTTGCTGCCCGCCCGTGCTCCGCCCGCCGACCCCGCGCTTTTAAGACTTTTTGTCACAGCATTCTAACATTACTCTCTGTCAGCTCACATCTATGCATTCCTCAGCCACTCGTGCATCTGCACTATGCTTGTGCCGGCTTCCCTTTGCCACTGATTACCCCGCTTCGCTCCCTACTTCTACCTTTCACCTAGTTGGACTCGCTCCCCGTACCCTGCTTCTCGTTATCTTCGCCATTTCTTCGGGACATACTATTTTAGCCCTGCGTGTGTCTACGACTTTGATCGCGGGCGATAGATACCTTTGGCATTTCTGGCTACGTTCCTCTCGGCTTCTGGATTTAAGCACATCAATGTCTTCTCCACACCCTGAAATATTTCGAGATTTTTTGAACTTGAGTTGTAGAAGATATGAACCTTCCGATGCTCGAACCAGAAGTGGAATCGGTTTTGGCCTGTGGGAAAAGCACATCAAAACCTTCCAGTTCTTTTCTTTTGTACGCTGCAGTGCTCAAATTTGTCCAAGATTTCATCCAGCAATTTCCATGACATGAAAACACGACTCTGAATTTTCCCGGAGGGAACGTGCTCGAAATGCGGGCGAGATAATGAATAATTCCACATCAGGGTGCGTGGACACATCAGGGGCTAAAATAGTATTGACGACCAGGGCAATTATCGCGGCGCAAATCTTTTTGGAGTAAAACATTCTGTTATAACTCGTCTTTGGGTGTTTCTGATTCCCTCCAGACCGAAATATCATCAAGCCGACGTGTTCTCGCGGCGCATGCTTGAAAATTCCGCTGCTGCCTGTATCCATGCGACCTCCTAATTCTGACTCTTACATCTGTGTATCGTCTTAATGCGACATAAAACGAGTCATTTACGTCACCCAAGCGTACTGTTAAACGTCGCTGCGCGTTGTCATCCAATATTATGGAGTTTTAGCTGTAACTTAGTACTTAGCACCGAAGAATTAGATAGACGGTATCAGATGCAAGATCAGATGTGTTCTTAATAATCGCTATGGAGCTTGTAAATAAGTTCAACGGTCTGCAAGAGAATCGAGAAATAAGATTCACTGCCAACGAGTGGCGGTTGAAACCATGAGAAACAACAAAGAAAGACGTGTTATTCGCGACAATTAACGCGGGACAGCGCCGAAGTACACAACTAAAAAGGTACAACAACTCGAGAAATTTCAACGATGCAAATTCGGAACACAATACCCCCCTCCACTTAAGCGGTGACGAGGATGCAGTTGATAGCAATCAGACCGCCCCACTCCTTCTCGGGGGCATCGCAATTGAGGCTGAGGGGTCCGCCGCTATGCAAATCCTCACTACTCACAAAGTAAGATAAAGTTAGAGGAGTAGATGAGGAACTGTATACCAGTTGTTATCGACGGCCGCGATGGAGCTGCAGCGCAACCCGACGAGGACATCGAGGCCAGTGAGGTCGATACCGAGAAGGCCAGCGATGGCAGAAGCGTCGGTGCTGTTGGAGGGTTCAAGGTTGTTGCAGCATTGCGGGGAGCTCGGGGGAGTGATCGGGGGTGGGGGGGTGCTGGTCGGGATGGCGGCAGCAAGGGTCTGCGATGAAAGACCATCTCGTTAGCAGTGTGAAATAAAAGCGGAAGTGGTTTGGTGCGTACAATGAGCACAGAGGCGACGACGATAGAGAGTTTGGAGAACATCTTTGTTTGTTTGAGAGAGTTTGAATACAGAAGAATGTGTTCGAGTGAAGAATTAGAGAGACATGGAGGGTCTTTCATAGTGTTCCGCCCAGACATTCCCGCGACGCATAATCTTGGATAGCACGTAGTTGTGGAGCGGTGGAGCCCTTGAGAACGAGAAAATGTTGGTCAGAGGTTCGCGTCAGGTCATATCCTTGCAAATTCAGGGCAAGACTTCAAATTCTACAGACTGGCGGAGAAGAAAACAAAGGAACAAAGAGAGATTTCGAACCTACCGAAAATGCAGGAGTTAGAACAGGAATGGTTAGCGAAAATCAAAATGACCGACTCCATTATTTCAGCGGAGAAAGAGCGCGGCAGAAAATATCCAGAACGAGCGGAAGCACTTCCTCTTGGCTTCCGTTATTGACAGTGGTCTGACACTTTTTCGTAGATGTCAGTCGATCACGCTTGAGCTGCGGGGACAGAGCGCACCTACGGGAGTAGGAGAACATGAAATTTTCATCGTCCCGAACGCGTCGCACCGCGCGGTAGGTTCCAAAGAGCGTGCCTGCTTGCTCGCGGGGAGTAACGACGAAAAAGAACAGGTCCAAGGCGCTCCCGAGCGGCCGTACAATTTCATTGCTCGATATTAAACAGCAGGAGACCAGTCACACGCCGGCAGTTTTAGCCATCGGTGAAGCGGAGAATACCGATTACACCTCTCTTCCTTGCCTAGGCGATCCCGAGTATTTTCGGAGGCCCACCCATCGAGCAAGTCGACATCATCCGCTCTCGGTTCTCCATCGCACCACACATCCAAGAAGCCCTCCAATTGGCTGACCTTCGAGACGCCATGCTCGACGAGATGGACGAGGGGTGTGCAGACGAAGATGACGAGTGGGAGGATGAAGCCCTGGTGGCATCCCGCGCACCCACCCCTCTGTCGCGTGCTCCCACTCCTTTGTCCCGCTCTGCCAGTACGTCTAGCCCCTTTGCGCAACATCACGCTTCTCTGTCGCGTTCGCCATCCCCACTCTCCGAGCTTTCAGACCCGCCATCTCCCCTACCTTTGGACGATCCTGACGCTGCTCGAAGGCGGCATCGTGCTGACAAGAAGAAAAAGCGGCGTCAGCGTAAGCGAGTGGCCCGCGCGCAGACCGCCAAGTTTGGCCCTCTTCCCAAGGCCAAGCACTCACAGGCCTATCGCGAACGATCTCCCCACCAGATCGCGCTTGATGCGCAAATATCGCTGCCTCTTTCAGCAGATGGGCGGGTCCTCCACCCTCAAAAAGACCAAACTTACGCGCCATCGCCTCAGAACCCTGAAGGCCCTTCTCGAGGACAACAATGATCTAGTGCAGTGGGATGGGCGGTATGTTTTAATGCTCTGTTCGGGCTCCGTGCACTAATTGACGCGCTTGCAGCGGAATCAAGCTTATTGTCGACGCGGAGGGCCGGATTGTGGCGGTGTTGCTCGGGCGTCCAGATGACGAAGACTGGGATGAGGTTGTGAGACAATTCGAGCTGTTAATGGAGGGGTTCGGCTCCGTGGGGAAGAGCGTGGGATATTCAAGGCACAAAACCGTCAGCACCGCCGTGGCACGTACTATTTCATGGGTTCCGGCGTCACGAAAGGGCCCGGCCAAATGGTTTGTCGCATTCGGTTGCATATGGCCACTATTATACATTTCTTTCTACAAAACCGGGTAATCTAAAGCACAGCAAGGAATATGGCAGCTATTGCAGCTGCTGATTTTGAATCACCACATCCTCGGATGATTGGTTTACAATCTAGTCGGTCTTGGCATTGTCTGCTTGCCGCACATTGACATATTTCTGTTTTCAGGTGGCCTGGCACGCTATGTTCCGAAGCTCTATGGATTTCTTTCAACAACGTTAAAAGGGATATATGAAAAACACCCCGAGCTCGAGCAGCTGTTCACGAACTCAGTCTTTCTGGCAGCTACCTGGAACCTTGGGCCTGACGTAGTCACCGAAGAGCACAACGACCTGCTCAACTTCGGCATGTGCGGTATCTCGTCTGGTGGCAACTACAATTACAAGCGCGGCGGCCACCTTTGGCTGAAGCAGCTGAAACTCGTCGTCGAGTTCCCCTCAGGATCATCTGTTCTGATCCCATCTGCAGCGGTCACGCATGGGAACACCCCCATTGCCAAGGGCGAAACCGATACTCGATGACACAGTATGCCGCAGGTGCGTTGTTACGATGGGCGAGGTACGGGTACCAGAGCGTGAAGGCTCTTCTGGGGCAGGCGGGTGGGAAGGCGAAGAAGGAACTGATCGACGGGGATCCAGAGGCGCGGGCTGCATGGGCCCTTGGCTTGTTCTCTAAAATAGACGAGCTTGAGGAGGATCGTCGTGCGGTTTTCGGGCGGGACTATTAGTTTGATTGATGTATACGAGGCGACTGTCTAATTTTGATGCTCTTCTTGTGCTCTTCAATGATCGAATCTTTTTTGGCGCGTGAATGAACTAAGCCCTCTCTCCTCCTCTCTCTCCTTCATCATTCATGTCAGAGAACAACTCTGAAAGTCCACCGAGCTTGCCCGCGGCGCAAAAACATCGTCTATTTGATGATGAAAATCATGGGCCAAGTAAGTTCTCTTTGAAGTTCTTTTAGAAAAGAATTAACCACTTGTAGCCGTGCTCAACTTCGATGATCCGCCGCTTGACCTATGGCAGCGCTGGTTGGATCTAGCGGCCATGACCGCCGCTGCAGAGGGAGGTGCGCGCCTGATCGAGCTCCAGCAGATCCGCGCCATCTTGGAGGCGGAGGAGACCTACCAACGTGTTGCGGCCAGCCTGAAGAATTTGAAGGACGTCACTGGCTACAACGCGCATCAGAGAGCAAAGGCGCAGGTGGAGGAAGCCTCCCGTCGCAGGCGTGCCAGGATCGACGCGCGGTGCGCCGCTGCACATGCTGAAGTGCTGCGCAGGTTTCCACGCACCGACGACCTCTTGCGGAGAGGGATCCGTATCCATCCCACCAAAGGTCTCCGCCAGCCGCGCAGCACACCCCTGGCAGAAGATGACCTGTATCTGGACACCGCTCGCCCCACTCTGCTCGGGGAGGTCAGACTCGAGCACACCTGCACCCTTTGCCTCAACGCCAAATCTCACCCTGTTTCGTAAGTCTCGTGGTGCTCATGTTTTCATTTCACTCATCTAAGGCATTTGTAGGTACAAATGCAAACATAGCCATTGCTATGTTTGTATTCGCATTTCTCTGGAGACGAGCTGGTCATGCCCGCAGTGCCAGGAGGAAATAACTGCTCGTCCTGTTCAAGACAACGATGGGGCAGCAGAGATTGAGGGGGATCACCCGGGGTGGGACCAGAGTAGAGTTGCATACAGGTGGGATGGGTTGGCATTTCCCCGCCGCCCTATTTTGGTGACTTGGGAGGAAGAGGACTGATTCTTTTTTGTGTTCTTGTCGTCGTACTTATTTGTTCTCCTGAGCTCGTACTTGCTGCAATTTTAAAAGGGCGTGCACACAATCGAGGAGTGGGGGAAGAAGAATTGTATTGAGTGGGTAATGCATAGAGTAGATACAGCTGTTCACGGCGCGCAGCTGGCCCAGTCAGTTTCAGCCTGGTACGCGCACATATGAGGACTACGGCGCAGTTGGCAAGCGATGTCGTAGGTAATGATCAGAGGGGCGTGGGCCAGAGTGTAGGCGACGAGATAGTCTATGTTGATCCAACGCTCGCCAGTCTGCAGGCTGAATGGGGCGTCAGCCCAATACCAGGTAAAAAATGATCAGCGGACGCACTTGGAACATCCAGCTTTCAGCACAAGACCCTTGTACAAGTTGGGGGAGGGATCATATAGAATTAGATCGCGACCTTGAAAAGAATGTCATCTTTGAGTTTAAACTGAGGCGAGCGAACTGAGCGAACTTACAAGGGTTATTTGACATGTCGTAGTGGTTTGAGTTAAGTTCGGCTGTGCACTCAAGCAGTGCAAATCACTGCGCGTGTTTGAGATCAAAGCCTTAGCCTTTGCCGATCGTCAACCAACTCACTGTCGCGTTGTTGGCGGGGACTCTGAGATGTAATACGTCTCAGAGTCCCCAACTTTTCGTCTCTTCTTCACTGCTCTCTCGTCCTCCATGCCCAAGCGCAAATTGACCACCGACGACGAAGACCTCAACGACGGAAGCGATAGCGATGACTCTCTTGAAGAGTACATTCCCCGTGCTGGGGGACAGCATGTTCACCATATCGTGGACGAATCCATTTCAATCTCGCGGGACGGCCGTGTGCGTTCCACCTTAACCACCGTTGAGACACCTGCTTCTCCGGCCAAAAAATCCAAAGTCACCCTGAATCCTGAGGTAGCGCCAGTCCCCACGCAGCCCTCCACGACGCCGGATTGGATGGAAGATTTCTCAGAGTTCGACGCTGAGTATGGCCCTGGGTTACAGAGCGGTCCTCGGGACTTGCGTTCCTCAGTGAGTGGCTTGGGTTTATTTCGGCTGACAGCATGCTAATTCCTGACCCATAGGATGATCCTAATGAAATGTGGGCACGATTAGATCGCATGGAGTTTCTCGACGAGCTTTTGCGCCACGATGGCCGCGGCGACTACATCCACCAGCGTGTTTGTGCGGGTATGGGTTGTGAGAGCGTCCGCGCAGTGTTTCGCTGCTCGGACTGCCTCCACTCTTGCCTGTACTGCGAGGCCTGCATTGCGGAGGTCCACTGGTGGATGCCGCTTCACCATGTCGAGGTAAGTAAATGATTTTTGCCCTATTTTATTTTGTTCTGATCAACGACCAAGGAATGGGATGGCGAGTGCTTCAAACGTCGGACGCTGAAGTCTCTCGGCGTCCGCATCCAACTCGGGCATCCGCCCGGGGAGCCTTGCGCAGCCCCTGTAAGGGCTTCCGGGGACGACTTCATCATCATTGGCAGCCAGACAATTGACGAGGTGGGGCTAGACTTTTGCGGTTGTGGTACAGCGTGCTCCAAGCCCATCCAGCTCCTCCGGATGAGGCTGTATCCTGCCACAGGGACCAATCCTCGCTCTGCGGCCACCTTCGCCGTTCTCGACCGCTACGCCCACATGAATCTGGAATCGAAATGCTCTGCCTATGAGTTCTACAACAGCCTAGTGCATGAGACGAATAACACGGGTTTAGACCCTTCACGAGTGAGCAATCCCCCTATTCATATCTACACGCTGACGAAGTTGTGAAGGACGGTACGAGGAGTTTTTAAGAATGACGCGCCAATGGCACCACCTATACCTGCTGAAACGTGCTGGGGTCGGTCACAACCCCTCCGAGGATCGCATTGGGGCGACGAAGCCAGGGGAGTGCGCGCTCCTTTGTCCAGGTGTCCACAACCCGGAAGAATCTGCCCCCTGATTGGGATAAGGTTCCGTTCGAGAAAGCGTACGTCAATTGCGTGGGGATGCACCAAATACTCACATATACCCCTAGCTTTCTTTACGCTCTTTTCCTGGCGCTGGACGCCAATTTTCGACTCAAGCGCAAGGATGTCTCCAGCGAGGAGAAGGATCCTGGGCTGGGGACTGGCTTGGCGTTCTTCGGCGACGTGAAGCAGTACATGGACCATTTGGAGAAACACTGGGATCAGAAGCAAGAGGTGAGCCCGTAGACCTCCTGGAGAATGAGATACTAATGCAGGACTTAGCGAAGTACATGTGTCGCACACGATGCCGTGGACAAGCCGGATCGCGAGTCCCTTGGTACAGCATCGTCAGGCATTGGCACGGTCGACTGCGCTCGACACAACATGAAGCGTCCGAATGCTGTGGGCGATTTGCAGAAGGGAGAAAGGTGCGTCTATTTAAATAGACTCGCTCTGACTCGCTAACAAAAAGGAAATAGGTATCTTAACATGGACTACATGTTCTTCATGAGTCTCGCTGGCAGCCCGCTGCAGCGCCTCTACGTCTCGTATGATATCGCCTGCCAGTGGCACAAAAATATAAGGGAGCGTATGAAAATCTTCGACTATGAGGGCGTCCAATTCAAGGACGGCGAGAAATATGTCGTCTTCCTCGTCCCCAAATTCCACCTACCCGCCCACATAGAACTTTGCAACATCCTGTTCTCCTTCAACCTCACCCCTTACGTCGGGCGGACCGACGGGGAAGCCCCGGAGCGCGGTTGGGCGGACGCGAACCGCCTGGCTAACAGCACCAGCATCTCAGGCCCGGGGGCTCGGCGGATATGCTCGACACCCATTTCCAATACTGGAATTGGAAGAAGATCATCGCCCTAGGTAAGCACCTTCGCTGCCTTGGCAGGATGCAGCGCGCTGACACTTTGCAGGTCGCGTGATGCTTGAGCGGATGCAAAAATATGTTCCGCTGATGCTGGAGACCAGAGCTGCGTGGGTGGACATGGAGGCATCCTTCTCGCCGTCCGTGATCGAGGCGTGGACGGCCATGGCTGTTGCATGGGAGAAGGACCCCAGGGAGAAGAACCCATTTGCCTCGAAGGTCAATCACGTCGACCTCAAAGCAGTTCGACGCAAGCTCGCCGAGATTGCCTCCGAGGATGTCGAGCACCTTCGCGTGCGCGGGGATATGCACGACACTGAAATGCTGTCGATGGGCCTGAAGCTAGAGGAAGAGCAGTTCGTATGCGTCTCTTCCCAGGGAAACAGATGACTAACCTTTGTGAGCAGGCGAAAATTGGCAGCTCATGTGAAGAGTATCGGCGCGCACGAGACTGTAGATCAAGGACGACGACGGATCGAGCGGGAGACGAAGCTGCACCGCAAGATCGACGCCTGGATGGCGGTGCAGCAGCTCTTCATCCCGGAGGTCGCGCTGCTACGGGAGCGCGAAGACGCAGCACGGAAGCGGGTTGCGGCGACTCAGGCGATGCCGGGGCTGCGAGCTCAGGACATGAAGCTTTGGCTCCCATCAGCCATCGGGACGCGTGCGGAGTGCGACGTGGGGCTGCGGGAGTATGAGTACGACCTCCGCAAAGGCCAAGCCTTCACGGCGTTAGAGGAGATTCGCGCCCAGCTGCTCGTGCGCACGCATGAGTACAAGTACAAGGACAAGTCCTTGCGTGGCAACAAGGCCAAAACGCGATCCCGACAAGGACCAAGGTGATTGACGCCCGGATTGAGAGGGTGTCAGAGGACTACCGGACTGCATATGCAGCGCTGGTGTCCCTCGGTGCTGCGCTAAAACAGGCAGAGTGGCAGCAGCACCTCAAGGTCCTGAAGCCTGGGGACGCGCGGGCCGGCCCAACTCGTTGTTTGGGGACGAGGAAAGGCAGAAAGGCGGAGGGGGGCGAAAGAAGGCGAGGCTGGATCCCGAGGAGGCGGCACGGCGGGTTGCACTGCGGGCGGAGGGAAGATGCCGATGTCTTGGATCTGGCTCTCACAGGGCGCCGATGGGGAAGAGGGGGACGTTGTCGACAACGAGAGTGAGTGAATCTTACCCCACCTACGCAGGATACTAACGGACTGCCAGCGTTACGCGTCGAATGGGCGAAGACACGAGCAAGAGGCATGCGCTATGGAGAGGAGGTAGACCTCGGGGAGGAGGAGATGCGACGAGTGCCGGACTTCCTCGACCGGCGTGGGGAGTGGTGGAGGTCGCGGGTGGGGCTGAGGGCGGCGTTGCAGCCCGAAGAAGCTTTGCGTGAGGGGCATTCGGCCTACGCTCACAAGCAGGCGGGGATCATGGAAGGCCTGTCAGCCTCGTTCAGGCTGCAATGGGCGGACGTCGAGGGGTTCCTGGAGCTCGCGTGCGCTGAATACGCTTCAATGACGCCAGACGATGGTGAGGAAGAGGAGGATGCAGACGAGGAAGGGCCTGATTCCGGCTGGTTGTCCGAGTAGACGTAGTCATCTTATGTATTTCAAATTGTACACATATTGTAGCTACGTAGTATATCTCTAACTACCCCATTTTTAGCCTTATTGGTGCAGAAATGCGTGCAGAATGAAGGGGACGCTGCCAGTGGGGGGTTAGCCTAATTGGGACATCTGTCAATGTGTCAGCCCGCTTCAGACGACAATGCCAAACAGAGTCATACACGCTCGCCGTCGTCTACGACAGCGAGCTTGCCCTTGTCTATATCGTTGATGGGAAAGGCAGGGGCTTTTTCCCAAAAGGTAGGTTACTCTCAGTGATACATCATGGCGTATCTCTCACGAGAGCTTGGGATGTATCACGGCGGATTTCACCTGAGAGTGGGTGATGTATCACCCCCCACTCTGCGGTGGCGAAGTCATTCAAACTCCGACGGGCACGTGTTGTTGATATGGCGTGAGTCGATCGCCACGTCTCTTGCCTTCTGCCCACCATCTTGTCTCGGCCATTGTGACCTTGAAGACCATCAAGTATTGTCTCCCTTCTCAAGCATGGCTATGCCCTCAAAGTCTCACTCTGGATGTTCTCTCGCTCTACCACTTTGTATCACCATACACCATTCACCATATCAATCAATGCACGCGCGCAAGTGGAGGTTCACGCCGCCCGGCAGCCGCTGCCCTCGCCTGCATCTGGCGGTGCGGTCTGATGACGAGGACAGAAAGGTCTCGAAGAGCGGGGCATTAATATATGTGCGCTGGGTGATCTTGCGGCTCTAAGTGTCGGCGCTGTTCGTGACTCCTAGATTACAGTTACCACAAGAATCACCTTACTTGTCGAGCATATAACCACGTAGTTTATTATATAGCCAATTATGCTTTTTTAACCTATTTAACATATCGTGCTACTCAATGAACAGTAACTGAAATTCCGATGTGCAGTCCATTGGTTTCTCGAGGGCTGGCCCATTGGATCCCAACGATCTGCGTATCCAATGGATGGCTATAGGGTGGCCATTGGATTCCGACGGTCATCAAACCCGTCAAATTCCGATGACTCCCGGGATAGCCGTGTATCGGAGGACAGCGACGGAGAGGACTCCGACAATGACCCAGAAATTTTTGACTGGGAAAGCTTTGTGCCCCCGGACGATGGGCTTGCACCTTGGGAGAAGCTTGGAGCAAGTTATGAGGCAGAGGCGGCAATCGGTGTGTACCATTATTCTCTGCGCGAGATTTCCATCTGACTTGGGAATTTCTAGCTCATAAATTAAGCGCGTACGACCTCGCGATGTGCCGTGCTTTTTCGTTCAAAGTACAGGCAAATATGACCGACCGCGCCTTCAAAATGACCCCCCACGCTTTCCCGCAAAACCCACCTCTACCCAAGCTCGACGCTCTCCGAGCGCGCATCAATTTTCTTGCGGGTTTCAAGCCCGAAATCCACGACTGCTGTCCGAACTCTTGCCTGTGCTATGTCGGACCCAACAAGGATTTAACCGTGTGTCCGTACAAGGATTGCAAAGAACCTCGTTTCCGAGCCAACGGCAAACCACGGAAGAAATTCACGTACATTCCTGTCATCCCCCGTCTCATTTCTTTTGCTGCCAATCGTGAGATCGCAGAGAAACGCCAATATCGCGCTCAGCATGAGCACACTCCTGGCACGACCACCGATGTCTTTGATGGGGAGCATTATCGTTCTTTGCTCAACAAGTTTGTCGAGGTCGGTGACAAGAAATACAATCACAAGTACTTCTCCGACCCTCTCGACGTTGCGCTCGGGGCATCCTGAGACGGTTTTGCTCCCTTCAAGCGTCGCAAAAAGACGGCATGGCCTCTCATTCTCTTCGACTATGACCTCCCCCCGAAATTCGGTTCCACCTCGCTTTTATCCTTGCTCTCGGTGTTATCCCGGGTCCAAATAAACCAAAGGACTCGGACTCTTTCCTTTGCCCCCTGGTCCAAGAATTACTGCGCCTAGCTGCTGGGATTCGCGCCTTCGACATCTTGTCCGGCGAGATCTTTGCCTTACGGGCATACCTGATTATGGTATTCGGGGATATACCTGCTGTCTCGATGTTTATGCGCATGAAAGGCCATAATGGGTTCTCTCCTTGCCGCATGTGCAAGATAATCGGGGTTCGCATTCCCGGCTCACGGAACAACGCAAATTATGTGCCGTTGGACCGGTCCCGCCATCCGAGCGTGGCTGCCGACGCCCGCACCGTCCAGGTGTATGATGGTGGAAACCTCCCGATGCGCACCCAATCCGAGATCATCGCCCAGGGGCGACAGGTCGAGGCCGCAAAGACTGAAGCGGAATCCGAGCGCCTTGCCAAAACAACAGGAGTCAAAGGGGTTTCTGTTCTGTCCTATCTCGGGTCCCTCTCATTTCCGGGGTCGTTCCCCTATGATTTCATGCACCTCATTTGGGAGAACCTTCTCAAAAACTTAATTCTCTTGTGGACGGGCGAGTTTAAGGGACTGGATTCCGGTCGCGAGGACTACGAGCTCTCGAAAGCGGTATGGGAGGGCATCGGGGCTCGCACTGCATCTGCATTTGACAATATCCCTTCGGCGTACGGTAGCCGCGTGCCTAACATTGCGAAGGATCGTCCAAACGTGTCCGCCGAAATGTGGTCATTTTGGGCCATTTACCTGGGGCCTGTTCTGCTTCGACGGCGGTTTAAAAACCGCAAATACTTCACCCATTTCATTGAACTCGTCCGCTTGTTGACCATCTGCCTCCAATTCGAAATCACGGACGAAGAAATCGAGGACGTCAGAGTGGGATTCATCAACTGGGTTCGCATCTACGAGGAGTAAGTTCAAATTATTCTATTGATTATCCCTCAATCCTTATGGACGCTATTCTGAACAGTGTGTATTTTCAATATGATCCTCAGAGATTATCGACATGCCCTCTCACTGTTCACGCCCTTCTACACATTGCCCCCAGCATCAAATTTTGCGGTCCCGTGTGGTGTTACTGGGCATTCCCGATGAAGCGCTTTTGCGGCAGTATTCAGCCCGGGATCAGGAGTCGCAGATTTCCATGGGCTTCCATGGATCGCTACGTCTTCGAGCTTGCACAATTGACCCAAATCGAAACAGTGTACAATGTTGGCGAGGCTCTGTCCCTTCGTGACCCCCTAGCACAACCTCGAGGCTCATTTTCTGATCCACTCTGTATGTCATTCAGCGTTTATCTTTTGCCCGTGATAACATTTTTCTTTTCTTTCAGATCCATCATGTTTATTACTTCCACCCAAGTCTCAGAAACCCCTGAGTGCTGGTCAATTGCCGCAGCAGTTTCAACGCGATCTGGGGCCACAATGCCTGTAGTAAATAGCGCCCTCAAAATCGCGGTCATCGACGAATGGGGGAAGGTGCAACGGATTGATTCAGATGACGGCGATACGATGCGGTCGTGCTCTGTCGGAACTGTCTCGGAAGATGCCCGAGATGCCACATTTGTGAGGGTGAGTATGCTTTCTTTGGAATTATGTTTGTTCTCTCAACGCATCTACAGTACGAAATGCTGGTTGACAAGGATGGTGAAGACGCAAATGCCGCTTCCCACTTTGAGCTCCAGACATTTTATGGTCAGCTCGAACACATCTACCGGGTTCATTTTTCCAGTCCCTGTTCCCGAACTGGAAATTGCCAGCCCGACCACTTACATCTTTGCGGCGATTCGGGCTTGTGTTTTGAAGCCGGATGACCCGCAGCTTCGAGACCTTGATATTCACTTTTATTCTCGCAGGGGAGCACTGGACTTGATCGATATTACTACCGTGCAATCCCTTGTGGGTCGCATCGGGCTCGAAAACTCCGAGTGGGCAATAATTGACCGTAGCGGGAGTTTGGCACGTGCTGTGTGGGCGGGGGATGAGCTGGTGGAGTAATATAATTTTTTTCTCACTGTGCCTGTGCTAGAGTTGGATTTTATTTTATTTACTTCGTTCCGCACGCGGTCTGTCAAGCCTTTCTGGTGTGGAGGGTCAAAATCAACCTACTTAGGTTGAAATGACTATAGGTTGATTTCGTTTCCCGGATGGCGCCGAGAGAAAACACACCAGCAGTAGGTTGAAAAATGTATGTTGTTCTTCAACCTATATTTTAGGTTGAAAAAATCAACCTAAAAGTGACCGATAATAGGTTGAAGTGCTTTATGAACCTATCGTAGGTTGGAATATCACCTGTGGTAGCTCCATAGTGCATATGACGTGACGTGTGAAAGCAGTGGTCCGAGTCCGTGTTCATCGATAAAGCTAGAATTCAAGTCATTATTTACATCTGTTAACGTTCAACCTTCACTTAACAGTAACATATATGCTAATTGATCTTCATACAATACAGGAGCTGCACAGCCTGTAATTAAATATTACTAAAGATCAAAATCCTGTCAAAAGGCTATTTTTGCATCATCTGGTGGCTGATCTGGTGGCTTGGAGACGAGTCACGACATCACTATTCACTTCCTTTATTTACTATTCTATTACCATCTACACAACAACTATCCAGATGCACGAAACCATGGCCAAAGCACATGAGAAGGCTAAGAATACACACTACAATAGTTCTTCTCCAACAGGGTAGTGAAGCAGATTTTGAACTCAAGAATGGCTTTCTGCATGGGAGAGGGCAAGAAGGCAATAATATTTGTAAGTATTGTAAGTATTGTAAGTATACGCAACAAAGCGACAAACATGTGGCAGCCACTGGACCGGCTACCGATGACGTAGCCACTCGGAATCGCAGCCACTCGGAATCGCAGGCCCGATCAGCCACCGGGTGGCTCAGACTCCACAAAGATTTATGATAGTCGATAACTCTTTTATATGGATCCCGGTGGCTCCACGCAAGGTCTCTAATAGCCGGTAAGGAGGGTTATTGATTTGGACTTGAGATCGAGAATCAATGGGGAGCTCCGCCGATGGGAAATGAAGGGCGTGTATGGAATCTATTTCAGAAGCTCGCGATACTGCGGCATCACAGAACCTGATTTATCTCAGGCATCTGAAATGGAAGAATTAATGAGAATTTGATGGAATAGAGAACAGCAAAAGGCTATACAAATCGAGCTGAAGAGCAGAAGCAACGGAATGGAGGTAGCAAAAGGGGATAAGGCCAAACAGTCCCCAATGAATTGGGCACATAATCTTAAGTATATGAATAATCCCTGACATGCCGCCGGAAAGAAAGCACTAGCCGAACAGGAAAACGGGATAGAGGCAAAATGATGCGGGCATAAAGCTACAGGTAAGTCAGCCGTCGAGATGGACACGGACTTGAATCTGCTGGTGTAGTAGAAGACAAAGGGGTTTCCGTGCTTCCCAAGGGGGTAGCGAAAAAAAATTAAGCATATCATGCCGAATTTTGCAATAAGGCCTTGGCAGAGGGACCGACCGACCACGACAATCACCGGATGACAAATAATTCCCAAATAAGGAAATTTACCGCGTGCCTCGGCCCTCATTGCTCACATCCCGACCGTGTCTCGTGTGCCAAAGCCTACCAGTCTATGCAATGAATTTTGTAGTATTTTATATTGTAATATCCATTCACTTTGGATTTTTTTTGCGCGAAATTAGGTTGAAGAACCAACAAGTAAATGCTACAGCACTGAAAACTGAACCCCTCGGTATGTACAGGATCTCTCAGCGTATCCGATGCCTTTTTGACTGACTGCATGCAGGGCATTTCCAATCTGGAAGTGGATATTCGAGGTTCACACATTCAAGATGGAACTGTCGTGGCCTGTCAGTTGTGGGACACAAATTATTTAAAGATACATACTCAGTATGTTTCACATCCAGCAGTGTTGCATTGAATCCCTTGTTCATCATTCTCTTCCTTGACAGGATTCTCGCAATGACAGTCCCCCAACTCAGTCACACAGCCCCGCATTTTAACTAACCTACCACCGCGGGTTTTTATCGGAGATGTAGCACGGGGAGGAGTCGAAGTTCTCGTTGGCTTCCGAGCCCCAATAACCTAAGGAATGGTAAAGATGGTTTCACTGCAACCAATAGATAAATCAACTCACTTCTTCATGGTCAGCCGAAGCCGTATTTTTGGCACTCTCGTCGGCTGACAGGATGCTTGTTCAATTCGGGTTTGTTAAAACCATCTCCGAAGGCAGATCCCAGACCATTGTAAATAACCCGAAAGAATGGTCCCATAATTTTACCCACCTCCTCACATTTTGCTGTCGGGCGTGCATATATGCACCCAAACTACGCGCCGGCTTGCCCTGTTAACATTTGTTGGCGTGTCGGCGGCCTATGCAAGTAACTTAAGAAATGAGGAACACCGCCATCTGTCATGGGGTGGGAATCACTGATTTCCCCACAAGATGTAGATATGATTAACTTTATCTGTTTAGCGCGGAAGGCGCCAAATCGCCTATATCTGGGACGGAAACTCCGAAATCACCGATATATATAGGGCGGGATTGAATGTGCACTTTGACCGCCATATGTGACCACCAAATTGAATGAAATTGTACAGTATAATTCAAGCTGATCCTTCACCATATAAGGCTAGCCTCACCCACGGTTGTTTGGAAACACGTCCTTGTTTCGAGCCACATTGATTGTACATAGGGTTGTACCCTCAAAATCTACTGTCATGTCTCTCCACGTTCATAATAGTGAGTCATGGAAACGGCGGATAGATCCCTTCACGAATTGCTATGGAACTCTCGGGATTCATGGCCGAGAATGGGACGTTGACCTGTATACCTCCTCCGTGTCCTTCATCATCGAATCAGGCCATCGGCTCTCCCAGTATCCCTGCACTGTTTGGCATTTGAGCATGACCTGCGAAGATCCCGCAGTCCTGGTTCAGTCACCCATGACGACTGAGTCAACTCGGTCACTTAAATAGCAGATGGCTTTTTCGGTGGCATCCAGTACCCTGCTGGCTTCAGAATGCGCTTCTACCTAGTTCTCACTATAGCTACTCAGGCCGCCTATGCGGCTTGTATTCCTCGCCAAACAACTTCCGTTTCCGTCTCAACAAGCTCTGGAGTATTACAAGGCACGGAAACGAATGGATGTTAGTTATTCCTACCCGACTTCATTTCACCCCCTGCCAAGCTCATATCTATTGGCAGTATTGACCTTCAAAGGCGTTGTACGTATATGTAATTCTGCTTCTTTGCAACAAGCCTCAATAGGGTCTAGCGATTCGGGCAAGCCCCGACTGGGTCACTACGTTGGGCAGCACCTGTTGCATTCAATTCTACCGAGTCTCAAAATGCAACGACTCTGGGCCCTACATGCATCCAACAATTTCCCTTTGCAGTTGCAGCTATCAGCGAAAAGCTATTGTGATTAACACTCTATATCAGTATTGACGTGGTTTGCTCATTGGAATGACTTGTAGCAATACTCCCCCAGCTCCCGAAAGCGAAGACTGTCTCTTCCTGTAGCCATCTTATCTCCTGGTTGACCTAGTTCACTTATTTCAATGTCTCATCAGAAACGTGTGGGCACCAGCTTCAACCGGCCAAGCCCTCCCTGTAATTATCTGGATCTACGGGGGGTGAGTACAAGGGACGCTGAGTCAGTGTCAATCAAACTAACGATTTTTGTCTGCAGGGCCCTGGCTTTCGGAACAGCCTCGGATGCAGAATATGATGGATCCTCGCTTGCATCTAATCAAAGCGTCGTCGTGGTCTCTTTCAACTACCGAACCAATGTCTTTGGTTTCCCCGAAAGCCCCGATCTTCCCCTTGCCGGGAATAACCTGGGCTTCCTCGATCAAGGTCGGTATATTAAATCATTCCCTCTACATTCAGCTGACCACATCGTCCGGCAGAATTGGCGTTCCAATGGGTCCAAACAAACATTGCGAAATTCGGTGGAGATCCAGGGAAAGTAACGATTATGGTGGGTTACTTATGCACTAATTTTCATCAAACAAATTTACATAGAACCACAAGGGTCAATCTGCCGGAGCCATATCCGTTGCTGCAGCATATGTGAGGCATGCTGCGGGCATTGCTCCTTTCCAAGGCGCAATAATGCTCTCAGGAACAGTAGAGGCGGAGTCGCCCATCCCGTCTTTCACAAGTTTCAACGCCATGGCCTCTGCAGTTGGATGCAACCAATCTCCTGGCGCCGCACGGTTGGAATGTCTCAGAGCTGTTCCTGCGTCCACCATTCGTACATTCACAAATTCGGCTTTCAGCGGTATCTGGGGAGCTCTCGTTGACAAGTACGCGGAGTGCTTTCTGGACAGCGATTTCAATTCAGTTAACCCAATGCTAGTGTCACTTTGTTTTCGGACCCATTGCTGCGAATCCGGAATGGCCAGACCTCGAGAGTACCCTTTATGATTGGCAATGCAGAGAACGACGGGAGTCTCTTTGCGCTTAACCAAAACAACCTAGCCACATATCTGGATATCACTTTCGGCGGGCTCATCACGCCCGACCAGGTCCGCCCGCTGTACGCAAGTGGTTTGAGTGACAATGCCATTATCTCAGAGGTTATCAAGGATTTCACATTCCTCTGGTTAGTTATTTTGATTTTGTATTCAACTCATCGCACCCAAAGATAACACCCCATCAGTCCTGCGGAGCTCTGGGGCGCCGCTGCCGTGAGTGCGGGAACCACGAATGTATATCGGTATGCGTACGGTATGTTGATGTCTTGAAAGATCTTGTTTCCCTGCTCACGGCACCGGACAGGCGCCGTCTTTTCGGATCTTCAGCTCTTCGAGAACGCCGGCGCATGGCATTCCTCAGAGCGTTCGTTCTTTGCTGTCATATTCACCTTTTCCTATATCGCTGATTTGTGTTACACTGCAGTTTTTGAGATCTTCGGCACCTTTCCCTCCGACGCAACAGACGCAGAGAAGACGCTTTCGCTGACGATGCAGAACATTGTCGCCAATTTTGCGAGGAACTCCACCGCGGCGCCTGCGCCGAATTGGCCCGAATACGTCCCGGGAAACACGACAAACACCTTGGCAAAGCTTGCATTTAGTTCGAATGTTATGCTGTCAGATGTTGTACAAACTGCTGCGAGTGATTCGTTGGTCAGTTACGCACCTCTATTCAACTCCCCTTTGTCTGATGGATCCCGTGCCATAGGACTCACCTTGCGATGCTTTGTGGAATAAACTCCTGGATGTCAGACTTTGATGAGGAAATGTTCCTGGTACCGATTTAGGTTCCAGGTCTACCGACCGTAAATCAGAATCCTACGCATCACTGCTAGATCACGGCTTAGTAACATATACTGTACTGTATATGGGCGAATGATTACTGTTTATGGACGGTCATCCGGGTCTGCCCCATGAGGTATTGTCGAGATGCCGGGCTTTCCGGTGCATCGCCATCGGGATCCGGAGGATGTGGTTGAAGAAAACCTGTAAATCGTTTTTTTTTGCATTTTACTGCAGAAAAGCTATTGCCCTCCGGGCAGACCTGTTTACTCCGTACCAAGCAACAATGTCGTGCAGCCCACCGAGACGGTCAAGCTCCGGGGCGTCATGCTGGATCACAAACTCATCTTCCGCAATCACGTCGAATTAGCCCAGCGCCGCGGCACCAAGGCGGTCCTCGCACTCACCCGCATCTCCTTCCCCACCTTCGGCCTCCCCATGCCTATACGTGCCGACTCTTCCAGTCGATCGTAGTCCGAAGAATGGAGTACGCGCTGCTGGTGTGGTACCGCCCGGTGACGACGAGGGTAGGCGCGAGACGAGCGGGAGCGGTTTGGGCCGCAAAAGCGTTGGGAAAAGTGCAGCGACAGGCGTGTAAGTTAATCACCGGAGCCTTACGTACCTCGGCTACGGACACGCTCGACTTTCACGCCCACGTCCTCCAGTCCACATCCGCCTCAATCGCTCCGCCTTCAACGCTGGCGCTCGCCTCGCCTCCAACCCCTCCAACCCCATCCGCCGCGCGTTCCTGCGGTGCCGCAACGTCCCCCGCTCCCACCGTCCCCCGATCCACCACCTTATCTCTGCCTTCCCCGTCTTCTGCTCGGTATCCGCCACACTCCCACACTCCCACACCCTCCCTGGAAATACCCGGTCCACAACAGCGCATCGCGCTCTGCGCCATCGCGCCCCGCCGTTTCCGCTCCATCCACGCGACGCGTTTGTTTGCGCGCGTGTGGCGGCGCCCTCCGTCGGTCACGACACCACGTCTCTGACTCTCACGGCGACCACCCGTGTCCCAACCTACTCGCCTGCCCCTAACGCCTGGTCTCCATTCGTCTTCCCCACTCCAGGTCTGACCCCATTCTGTCCTTTTCTACGTTTCTCCCTTGAAAATATTCCCCCTCATATATCACCCGCAAAAACTCAGGTGTCAGTCGTGTTCTCGATTCAGCCCCAAGCACAACGTCACAACGCCTCCCATGGCGTCTTTCGGAATGGGTACGACACATGCAGGGTGCATGCGACGAAACGGCGCAGTTTCTGCCGTCCAGGTGAGTCAATCTATTCTCATCTACGCACTCCATCCTTGTCTCTTGCCATTCATTTGACGTCCTAATTATCCTTTCTACCTCCTCAGAGCCTCCCCATCCCTCCCTGCTGTATATATGATGCCCTCACGTGGCATATGCGTCCCCTACGCCGGTCGATCCCCCGTCTGGCGTCGGTTTGTAGGAACATCCATTCGCGGAACCCCATCGCGCGACGAAGCCCAGCGGCCATACCGCTTTCATCTTACCGCTCGCGCAATTCCACCATTGCCCTCACCGACGAAGCCCTGGACGCCGCGCGCCGTGGTTGAAACGGTGCGTACAGTTATATCTCACTCCCTTTTCTCTCTTTGCTCACGCTTCTCCTAGATGTCTTGGGTACTGTCCCGTCTACGCGATTCTCCCGAATTCGCTTCTGCGCCTCCCTCCACGCATTCTCACCGGGGATGAGACATTCCCGCGCCGCGGAGATTGTAGCCTAGCCCTCAAACGCACCTCCACCGCTTCCACGACGCCGAGAGACCGTGCCCAGCTGCGCGCGACCCTTCCGTCCCACCCGTCGATGTTTTACCGGGTGCATCGCTAGTCACACAAACGTCGCCCCATTATTGCATCCACGCTGTCTAGCTCAATGGCCGCCCTCCTCCACGCACGTTGGCGTGCACTCTCGCATTGCTGACTGCGTTATTAACAAAAAAAATCCAAGGTGAATAGGGAAGAGAAAGGGAGTAATTGAAAGAGTTGTGCAGATGTAGATATTTGGGACCTCGTATCCACCCGATACATGGATACAAATGACTTCCCGATCGAAGAGTATCGCCAACCTGTGTCCGTTTATCCTTTCATCACAAAGTTGAGTCTCAAACCAGCCTAAAATCTATGATGGTCAAACAACCAATCTCGGCAAGCTGCAGAGAAAAGGGTATTGATCTCACGGACTAACAAGAATTCTCTCCAACCTGTCGAAAAGTGTCTATGAACTATTGAAACTCATACCTGACCACACATGGTCGTACGGAGAGCATAATGCGAGAAATAGAATCAGAGTCAGCTGGATCTTCATGCAGAATGTGAGTGCCTGCAGGACTGGGATATCTTCATCAAGACTGTGCAGTTCCGTCTCCTGGCTCTGAGTCTTGGCCGACTTGGGCCCTGAAGTGAAGATTAGTAGTTGTGAGCCAAATCAGGCCAAATGTAGTCAATCTGGCACTTACCATGATTTTCCTCAGTGGAGTGCTGTGAATCTCTCGACTCCCCAATTTTGAGTGGGTCCAGATCGTCTTTTGCACAACGATCTGCCTCTTTGACTTTCAATATTTATTAGCCAAACAGATTTTTTTCGCTTCAGGTAAAATAGGCTTACCAGAGACAAGCGGAATAGCCCAATTGTCTGTATCTGTTGGCTCACCTGAAAATATGGTCATAAGCCAAGTTGGGTCTTGGAAATCCAGTGGACTAACCATCATCCTCCTGGGTTGAGCTGCGTGTATCGTCCGACTCGTCCATACCAGGTAGGTCCTGATCTTCTTGGTCTGAATCATGATCTTTGTCATCCTGGTCATCCACTGGTGATACATTATCATCAGTCGAACAGCCTGGTTTGCCTAGGGACGGTGGACTCACTGTGAGCGAACAGAGGATCAATCTCACTGGCCAGTTGATAAATTGGGTGCCCAAAATATCGAGCGACGTCCTGGATGTCTGGATTGAATCCTTTGGCCTCATGGAACTGACAGAGTCCAGCGTAAACGCTTTCATCCCAGGACCTTCCCCGCACCTCGGTGTGGAATGATATGGGAGGGAATCCCAAAGCAGTTGCATCCCCAATGCTCAGACTTTCGACACCCGATGGATCGAGGGACCAGTATGCGGGACAGTCAGGCCATCTGAATGATGATGAGCCAGTTCGAAAATGGTCTGGTGGGCAGAGGAATAGGTAGCCTATGTGGGCATCCTCCGTAGTCGGGGAAATTACCAACTCGAAGTTAACATCATGCACGACAACTGTTTGAACGGGCTAACGGGGAATGGCACCAAGAATGGGGTAGACATACCATAATCTTCAAAATTCGTCATAATCCCGAGACGGCTGAAAATATGATTCGCTTGACTGAGCCAGAAATGATCGCACCAGTTCCATAAGTTTAACTTGAGAGTGCTGTCAAATATATCGCCACAGGCGAGACTGGAAGTCTTCCAATCAGAACAGATAACCATGCAACCAAAATAAAATTTCAATACCGGGTCCAGCCACCATCCATGACTCCTCCTGTCGCTCCCGACGCAGTTCTCTAATCACCTGGATAAACCTCTGCATCCGGCAAGAGTGCAATTCCAACCATCTCTTCGAGTTGATTCCCCGAAGTCCAAGCGATTATTGTGTTCAGATCCATTGTTGCAGAGGTGGAATAGCAGAAGTTTCGAAATTGTGATAGATTCCAATAGCATATGTTGTGATACTGTTCTAGTGTTAGAGCCTCTATGGCCAAGGGCTCTTGGGCTGGGGCCTCCGATGGTTTGATTCCCGGTAAGGTGGATACAGCAGTCTCATTGGCATTCCAGAGGTGTGCAGAGTTTGCAGGTATGAGATCCACGCAGAGCCGACCAGAGGAGCCACGAATCCAAAATGTGCATTCATTTTGGGACTGAAGATCGGCATAAACAAGTAGGGCATCTAAGACGATTGAACTTACCAGCCTGCGTTTGAATACAGAATGGAAATAATTCCACGTCGCCTGCAACAGTTGTCAATGAGTTTGCTGACATGGTTAAGCTTTTGTACCAAGAAATCGGTGCTCTTCAGAGACATCAATATTTGGCAGTGGAAGTGGCAAATTTACATACACAGTGGCCATAGATATACACCTGCAAGAGGGGTGAATAGCGATCCAGGAATTGTTCGAACAGTATCAAATCTAATTCGAGTGTCAAGTTCTGTGGAGACTCAGTTTAAATCGAAGGTTGCACCGTCGTGGAGGACCGTGGCATGCATTTTATTCGAACTCGCTGCCGAATGAAGCTGAATGATGTTGGGATGGCTGGGTGTATAATTCATCATAGCGCGGGAAACAAAGGTTTCAACCCACCGAACCGTCATATAATTCGCGATATCCAGGCGCCATTCCTGTGATATTTTATCAGAATATTTACTCCAGGAAAACACGAGGGCACTCGCCTCTTCTGCACCGTCACCCTGATACACGGCCACTGTCACCCCCGAGTTTCGGCCATCTATCTTGGCAGAATATACCCATCGTACCCGTGTCCTTCCAGGATGGTGGCGACCAACGAAACCTGTCTCATTGTTCAAGCGCATTTCTTCGAGAAGATCTATGTCTCCCATTGGGATCATCCGGAAGTCTGCCCGAGGTTAGTGTCCTTGCAAAAAATGCGGAGGAAATGTACCGGAAGGCACAGCAGGAGCGCTGGTGTAGTTTTTCGTAACATTGTTAAAGGTCCCGCCGGCTACGGTGAAGTGGTGGGACTGCGAGAAGATGGCACTGCCATGCCTAGATCAGGTGTTGATGAGCCACGATCCAATACAGTAACTTAAGGAGTGCGGATCCATAAGTCTCTGTAGTAGTGCTAGGGCCAGACTCAGTGTCCACATGTGTTTTGTCGTCCATCGATGGTGGGGGTACGAGGGAGAGATGCTAAGTGCCCAAGTACAGCTTTGGTGTCAAAGGCTGCCAGCCTTTGACACCAAAGTGTCAAGTTACGGCACTACAAATTGAACAGCTCAAGTACGGCCCTTGAAAATTCAATGGTCAGTTCGAAAGGAAAGAGTCGTGGATCATTAGAAAAAAATTCGCGGATATTCACCGCCATCCCCTTCAGCGACGGAATTGCAATCCGAGTCCCATCAAAGCTCCCACACCGCCAATTCGCTGTCAAACATTTTGTTCCTTCTCTCCCTCGTCGTCTTTGCTAGTCCTTGTTGTTTTAGACTCACTGGTTCCTGGATATTCCACTTCAATTGCCTTGTGGGTATGATTTACTCATATTCCTGTCTTGTCTTGCCTCCCAATGCATCCCCGTCTTGTCCCCGTCCTCGGCTCCGACCTCGGGCTTCGTGGACTCAGATCGCGACTCGTGCACTTTGGTGAATGTCCCGTCCAAGTCCCGTCGCTCCAGGCACTTGTGTCTCTCCTTAATACTGTGCTTTGTATCACTTGGAGCATCAAATACTTTCGAGATTTTCTGGACTCGTCCACTAGCCTTGCGTCGTTCACACCGCTTACGGCTTGTCCTGCCTGCCTGAGATTCGGTGCGACGTTGACATTTGATTTGGAACTCGTGAAAACTGTGGGTATTTTTGCCCATTTTTCTTGGACCTATCCCTTTGATTCAAGATGTGGTCAATCGACTTGGACTTTGCTTTGGTAGCGCAGCGCTACCAGCGGTCAATGGGAAGACAATGCTTCTTCAACTCTATGGTCCAAGGTGCGTTCCGGTGTTTTATTATACGCGGGTCAAAGCTGACTCATTCCTTTCATTTAACTTGGACCTTCTATGCCTGTTAATTCGATCTTCAGATCTGAATGTTACTCCCATTCTTTAATCAGGGGGTTGAAGTCCCATTAAAAGGAATATTACTACAGGCCATCTAATTTCGGCACGGACACCCTCGACGGCGAAAGTGGTGACATCGCCACGCGAGCGCAACGTGGGGCCCTACCAGCGTGTCGCCACAGCGCCATGGTGGCTCACGCATATCTGTCAGCACTGGAGAGCTGCAGCTCGCGGCGATGCGCAGCGGGGCGGGCGGGATTACAGAGCCAACGGTGGCGGGAGCCCATGAGCAAGGAACCCAGGAAGTCGTCCATGATGTGCGCCGAGAAGCATGGGGTGCTGAAGGGTGGGGGGAAGCGGCGGGGGGTGCAGGGCGGGAATGGCAGCGTGCGTGGCGAGGTGAGTGCAATTACAAGCCAAGAGCGGCAGGAGGCTATGCGCAATCAGTCACTTAAGGGGTCTACGAGGTGCATCGGGCCACCGGCACGGAGGGCGGCGGGAAGCTGTGCGAGGGGGGCGGGAACGGCGTCATGCCAGGAACAAAGGGCAGTTGTACGACGCCAAGGAGAGCGGAGGCAATAGGCGATGGGTCCTTGACTATAACTAATGCACCCCCGTCGCGCTGGGTGCTGGAACGCGATGGGAAGCCGGGGGGCAGTGGAAATGGTGTGGGCCGTAGAACGCCAGAAAATGGGGAAGAAGAGCTGTAAATGGTGTCAGAAGAGGGGCTGAAGACTATAGAACTCGTCTACGCACCTTGATAGAGCAAGAACGAAGGCCAAGAGCCGGAGCGGTGGAGGGAGCGGAGTAGTCTCTCGTAGACAGACGCTACAACAGATTTGGTGCTCGTGCCTCGCATGTTGTAGAGTGGGTGCAAAGAGAATCGAATCCTAACAAACACAAACATCACGGAATCTAGCCACATCGCAAAAGCATTTGCAGCCGCGTTCATCGCTTTCAATCCCCACAAATGAGAAGGTGGCATAATGTAAGTGCATTCAATATACTGTCCAGTTTATAGTGCCTATGGTGGGGGGGCAGGGAGCTGCCATTTTGGGGCGGCAGGAGGCGGCGGGGGCCAGCGAGCGGGCAGGCGCATGCGCGAAATTTCCCAAAAGGTCGGTATCTCTAACATGATGTATCATGTGCATCTCTCCACGAGAGTCCGCCGGGATATATCACGGCTTATCTCTCGCGAGAGACAAGTGATATATCAATTCCTCACTATGGCCATTCATTCAGCATGAGAATGCACAGATAAATGTTGCTGATCGCCTCGGGTCCGTTCCTCCGCTTCTCAAGGTTTTTGCTCGGACCGCGCAGAAAACAGTCATCGGGGCCGTCATGCGCAACACGCTCTGAGGTCCATCCTTTTATGCCTGGACATTAGGCAAATCCTCCCTTCTGAATCTGCCGCAATCTGTCAAAATTTCGCCGATCTGCCCAAACGCTTAGCAAACCATCGTGAAAATTTGGTCGTGAGTCAACTAAACCCACCAAATTGTGATATATTCAGAAAAATGGAATGGATGAAGTTCGGATGCTGGTCAGCAGATATGCCGCGATTCTGGCGCGCTTGCTACATTAAGGAAAAGGCTTGTATGCAATTTTCCTTCGGTCGCCGACACTATGCATTCTCTAATCTTGCAGCTCGCGTTACTCGTGGGTTCGGTGCTCGCCGACGATATCACGGTATACACGGATGCGGCACTCAGGGCCGGATGGGAAAACTGGAGCTGGGGCAGCGATCTCGATTTCGCGGCAGCGGACCTATTCGAGGGGACCAGCAGCATAAGCGTAAACTCCCAGCCATACAGCGCGCTGTCCCTCAAACTTGATGGCACGTTCCCAAACTACCAGGGACTCAGGTTCGATATAGCAGTGCGTATGCGTTCTTTGCCCTTTTGTCTTCCATTTTCAGCCACGGAATTTCTCCATTGTCATACTCTCACCTATTCTAGTTCATTGTAAGAATACTGATTTCAATTCTCCAGGGCGCCCCACCTGACCTGACCATCTATATTTCTTCGTCCGTTGACGGTACCGCGTCGCCGAACCTTGTGCTCTCTGCGATCAGCACCAGTATTACGCCTGACGCATTCACTTCTCTACTGATTGATTTCCGCGACCTGCCAGTGCCCGGAAGCGGCACCGCGTTGGTACGTTCCCTTATTCAATGCGTACATCTTATCAACAACAAATAATATTAACTTGATCCGCAGGGAAACGGAACCTGGGACCGCATTACCTGGCAGGCTAGCGGGAACGGAGCCGTCTACCACATCGATAACATCGTGGTTGTCGAGACCATCATCTTTCCTCCGCTCTTCCTTTCGGCTGAGCCTCTTGCAGCCAACACCATCGCCGTTACGACGCAGGGAGATGTTGACCTGTCTTCCTTTGTCGTTTCGCTTGATGGAAAGGTATTTTCTTGCGTTCATTATCCTATAGTTAGTACTCATATTTTCAGTCTGTCAAAATAGTCAACACAACGAGCTACACCCCAATTGGGACGCCCTTCAAGAGCAACGTTACGTACCTCACACTCGCTGAGAACTTCGCACCAGGAACGCTGTTGATCGACACAGGTGTTGCCAACGGCGGGAACCCGACATTCAACGTCACTTTACCCGCCGTTCAATACGCCAAGTAGGCTGCCGCTGATATTGTTAATATCATGCATTAACATGACCCTAGCTTCGTTCAACACGTCAGCCACCCCATCTCGCCCTTCATTTACGGCGTTAATTTCCCCGCGAGCGCGTCGTACATCCAGGACCTCGGCGTGACAATTTCGCGTTGGGGCGGGAATGCCGTGACGGCGTACAACCCGAACGGGCAATTTACCAACGCGGGGAACGACTGGTACTTCGAGAACCGTGGGTCGGATGACGCCGCCGAATGGTTGGGTTGGGTGCAAGGCGCCGGCTCGCAGACGCTGTTGACTGTTCCGGCGTGCGTCCTTTTTTCCGTACCCCGCGCACTCATTCGCAGTTCGACTGATATTATTTCTTTGTTCGCAGTCTTGACTGGGTCTCGAAGGATGCGACGTCGTACTCGTACCCCGTCTCCGAGTATCCATGCCAGTAGCCTTTGCTGTTCTGACACGGTTCCTCGCTAACGCAACTTCACTTTCTACAGTACAGGCATCTACAGACCCATTCCTGGCCAACGCAGGAAACGGCCTCTTCCCGAATGGCTCCTACATCACCCCAGTGCCCAACCCAAGTAACGTCTACACCCCGTGGAACACCTCCATGGCAAAGGCATGGCTCAAAGGGCTGGCGAATAAGCCGACCATGGTAGCAATTGACAACGAAATTGAAATTGCGAGCAATACGCATCAGGACATGCATCCAATGTGAGGGATATTATTTTCACGTTTTCCTCGTTTGACTGAGGATTTATGTCCAGCCCTGTGGACTATGACGAGGAGCTTGTTCGCGTGTTGAACTTCTCCATGGCAGCAAAGGAGGCAATCCCCGGAGTGAAGGTTGCCGCGCCGTCGACGTGCTCGTGGTGGTACTGTGCGTTTGTTCCTTTTTTTTTTTTCCGAATTATAATCTGTTCAAACACGATTCAATTCAACAGACTGGACGAGCCAGGTTGGATACACGGACACTGCGGCCCACGACAACATAGACTTCCTTCCGTGGTTCCTGGCGCAGATGGCTGCAGCGGAGAAGACTAATGGCCAACGCCTGCTCGATTATCTCGACATCCACTTCTACTACCAGACTGACACCAGCGCCAACGATGCCGCCGCGAAGGCGCTCAGGTTGCGCATGACCCGGTCATTATGGGTGCGAACCTGAACTCGTCTCTCTCTGCATTATATCAATATGACATCTCGCAGGATACCACCTACGTTGATGAGTCATGGGTCGGCGTTCTCCCACAGTGGAACCACCAGTCGAACCCGACCATTATGTCCCTCCTCCCTCGTTTCCGTACTCTTATTAACATCAACTACCCAGGGACGAAGCTTTCTATCAGTGAATTCACCTCCACAGCGGACACGGATATCACTGGCGGACTTGTGACCGTCGACATGCTCGGTATCTTCGGGCAGCAGAAGCTCGACAGCGCGACGTACTGGGCAACGCCCGACGAGCGCAGCCCCGTCGGTCTCGCCTATTGGCTGTACCGCGGGTGCGTTTTTTTTTTGTGTGTCAAGTGAATAATGGTCCAACAATCGCGTGTTGCGTAGATTCGGAGTGCATTTCGGAGCCCACTCCGTACAGGTAAATCTCGAAACCCCCAACCCCGACACGCAGGGAGTATACGCAGCGACGGAGAACGGGAAACTCAGCGTCGTAATCGTGAACAAGAACCCCGACACGCCGATCACTTTTACTCTTACCAACATGCCCCGTGGGTCGTACTTCCTGCGCCACTTTGGCGGCGAGGCTGGCGTTTTCAAGTGGCAGGTACGTACTGAACCTTTTCTGGTGCGAACCGACCCATTTATTCTGTCGACAGACGACGGTCACTATCCGTTCGATCGACTATATTGTTGTTCCTGCCTACACTGCCGTTTTCCTGAAACAAAATTAATGGGTGGCTGGGTTCATTCTTTTGTATTTGGTTCAGGATTTGGGAAAGAAAAATACGAGTTTACTTGAAAACTGTGAAAACTATATGCAATCGCGCATGTTTCTGCCCTATCTCTATGTGCCACTGGAGTGTCTTTCTGTGTGGTTAGAGAACTCTCACCATTATCACCCCTTTATTCCGGGTATCGGTTTAGGTTCCAGGTTTACCTTGGGTCAAGTCTCTGCTCACTTTTACAGCTAATGTCGGAACCGAAGGCGAGAACGAAAATTTTCCGTTTTGGGAACTTTTTCGTCGCACCGACCAATTCCATCACTCCCTGAGTTTTGGTCAAAAATTATACCAATCTTCCAGAATAATTCGTCTGCAATTAGTGATAGAGCCATATTTGTCAGATAATAATTTCTTTCTCCCAGCTGACATAGGGTCCCAATTGACAAACATGTAGAACATATATCCATATGTAAACCTACAAGATGCCAACGGAGCAAGGGACCCCACTGATGGCAGTAATAAAAACTCTGTAACAATTGAACGACGTCGAAAAAATATTTTTTGGTCTCGGTGAGCTCTTCTAAATGTATCGAGACACATGCAGCGCAAAATTCAGAGAGATCCAGCTCGAATTGACGGAGGAGATAGCTTTTTGGTCGGTTTGATGTAAGAAAAACACTGATCGGGGGACGAAAAAGCTATCTAGTCTTTGAATTCTCACTCAAACCATTTCAAGCTTTCACTGTATGTGTCTCAGTACATTTAGAAGAGCTCATCGAGACAAAATATTTTATTTGGACGTCGCTCAATTGTTATAGAGTTTTTATTACTACCATTAGTGGCTGTGTCCTTTGGATGCATATGGATGCGGCCTATCTTATCAGCTAGAGAGAGCTGGTTTGAACTTTGAAGACGCTTGACCATTCGCTTTCAGGATTTCAACCCTTCGAGATCCTCTGAGCTTCCCCGGCGTTTCTCGTGTCCTGCAGTCGCTGGGAGACGCTCCTAGTGCGCCCTGAGCCAGATGCATCCTTTGATGATCTTGGTCTGGCCGATGGGAAGCTCACTATGCTGCGCAGATTGGAGTTCATCTGTGCCGGAGAGGAATTAGAATCAACTCTTGATGAGTTTTCCAATGCACCCAGCCTCCGCGAAGTCATCTTGACAGACAAATAATTTGAATTTCCCTCGCATGAGTTGGACCTTCCTTGGGAGCAAATAACCCACCTATGCGCATTCTACAACGCGCACCAATGCTTTCTTAACATCGCCGAGGAGGCGGTTAATCTTGTTGGCTTGGCACTGCACATTGATCCCGATGATGTGCCAGCGGTCAATGCGTCCACGGTGGCTCTCCCCAGCTGCGGGTTAGGCACGGACATGTGCTGTATGCGGGATCCGCTGTTCTGAACCCGAATTTTGAGCGGGGACGGAATAACGTAAGAAGCACGTATCGCGTAAAATTGTCTGTTTTACGTCCTCATTAGCGTTGTCTAGATTAATTACTTGACAACGTATAGTTCCCCCATATTCCGTATTTTTTTTCGTGAATTTAGACGCTCATTTTGTCTGGTTGAGAGCCTTTGATCGTTGTTTGTCGAACTTTTGATCGCTTTCTGCCAAAAGCGGATATTCGTATTCGTCGTGGAGTGCAGTGGCAGCAGCTAAAAACAACGACGTGATGGCTGCTATAAATTAAAAAAAGCAGAAGTAGCTGGGCTGATATATCAGATGGGCCTCTTAGCCAGGGGTTTTAATATATCGTGGCCCTGCGCTGATCAGCGGCCGCTGATACATCACTTCCCCATACTAAGGTCCACCAGGACAGCTAAGCGAAGATTGCATGTGTGTAATAAGGCCTCATGTTCCTCAGTGTTTTTCACCGTCTCACCATCCGAGTCGTTTTGCTCCTTAGGTCCCGTAATCCAAGCTGGGCTCTCCGATTCGGATGCCCGCTGAATAAATTCAATAAATAGAAGCGGTTCCTGGGCCGCGAAGTCCGCTAGTGGTTGACTCCCTGGTAGATTATTTTTGAACTGTCACCTTGGTCTAACGCTCTGTAACGGAGACTTGAGTTGAACTGAGTTTACCCTGCGTTGAAATGAGTTCAGTTGATGTTGCGGAAACCTTCGGGGAATCCGCAGGGAACTGTAAGTTTATCTGAAGGACAATGGTGATTGTACGGTGCAGCGGCAGGCATCCCGATTTTATAAAGAGGGTGATAAAGAGGGTGAATGTCGACAGGGGTAATGTCGGATCGAAGCAAAGGCCAGATGAGCAGCGGAGTTTAAAAAGGCTTCAGACAGACAGAATGCTTAATTTTATAAAGAGGGTGACGTACTCTTCGATCTTTGGTCAATCAAAAATTCTGCATAGCACAGGCTCAGCGATGCCCCGCGCCTCGCTGTCGAAGTCTGATACTGCTCTGCACAGAATGTCTTCAAATCTCTCTCCAGGCTGTTGTATTCCGAAGGACCCAATTCGTTGACAAGATCGCATACGACCCCCGGTTCCACGTTCAATCCTTGCGATATCTTAGCCTCAATCTTCCCCGGTGTCTGGTCTTGGTTTGGATGTATCGTAGTATTGCAGCAAAACATACAAACGACAATTCGGGGAATTAGACTAGCAAGTCGATAAATTCTAAGCTGGTGACAGCAAGTCGAACAAGTTCTGCGAGTTGCGCATGGGCTCGGCCGGTCCCATAGCTCTGTACAGCAGCTTCAACTCACGGACCCGCATCGCAATTCATGGCAAATCGACACATACGGAATCCGCGTGGACCATGGATACAGAACACCTCAATGCTTCCCTCTCTGAAAGGATCGCCAACGAACCGGGAAACAATGTTAATACATAGGCTGGCCTAGAATCAAAATAGATGCCAGTGTGTATTTTTGAGACACTGCGGGTCAACTGCGGGTTGATCGACCGGTCCTCTATCTTCGAAACATCGCTTCTACTTTGTACAATTCAGGCGCCTTCTGCTGCTTCTCTGGAGAATGATAACAGCAGCGTTCTATGTGCAAACACTTCTTCCACTTTTGTTTCCCCCTAAAGATATGGAAATAAAGCGGGTGGTGGGTCAAAGGAAGGCGAACTAGATACTGTCATTATTTAGCACTGGCATATTATCAATTACGGTGAGGTACTACGCCGAAACGAAGAATTTCTGGTGAGACTCGTACCATTGCCTCCAATGATCCTCAAACATGTCAAATGTTTCCATGTCCGCATGTAAATAGCCTTCTATACGCCAGATAAACTCTTGTGGAGGTTGAGGAAATGTCTGAAAAAACTTAGACTTCAATGAATGAATCTCCGCGGAAAAATCAGAATGTTACCTTCAGCCATTGCAGGATGTTGTGGCGATCGAAGTTAGGAATAGCCGGTTTGTGGTCACTTGCAAGGATACGTTCAAGTGAAATGTCCCGCAGATCCTGCAACAGTTGCGGAGATGGCGGGCATGCTCTCAGATAACGGCTCCATCCCCAAATGAGCGACCTAGAAAACAGTTACGGCGCTAGTAAATCAATTGTGTGTAAAGACTTACAGCATCCGGTGTCCGTCTACCTTGCCGTGTAATATTTGTCGCAGAACATGAAGAGAGCCGTAACTGAGCTCCCACTTCACTGGCTCGAAACTCCACGAACAGATGGTAGGATCGAAGGCGGCAGCTGACACTTTCAACATGAGAAGCCCTTCGCCCTCATCCTGGTCTTTGAGTGGCCGTAGGGAACAGATCGCCGTTCTGAGGTCGTCCCAAGTGATATCCAACAGCATGTGGGTTTTTAATAGTGGCCAGGGCGAGTCGTAGCGAAAGGGTGGCATCGTTCGCAGAATCCTGATCAGCAACGGAGAGAACTGGGATAGAATCTGCTGACAACGTTGGTGATCTGTGCTGGTCAGGGAGCTGGTCAGGGAACGTTCTCCGCCGTTCGACCATATGGATTCGCAGTACGCCATCAACCGGTAGTCTTCCCACAGCTTTACCAACTCATGCGGCGGTGGCCGGCTTCTCTAGAGCCAAATTAAACAACCATGCTGATCAGAAAAATCGACCCATACGACTGACATTTAACCAGAGCAAAATGATGTCAATAATTTCGTCACGAATGTTGCTTTGAAACAGAAAATCTGGATTAAAAGAGTGGAGCAGGGACAGAAGATCTGGAGACGGGTAAGACGACGTGATGCATTCGAAGACTCCTTGGAAGCAGAGATTCCTACGACCAGATTGTTGAATGAATTTGGTCGGCTCCAGTTGAAATAAATCTCACCATGAGACATGGCCGCGTCTGTTCCATGAATAACCTTCATGTGTATATGAAAATGCATCCAGAAGATGATGGCACAAGTCCGTCCGCTGTGGATCACCAACATGGAATTCTCCTGCCCGTCCCGAATCCTGGAGGAAGTCACGAAAGGAAGCGTGATGAATGAATACTTTCGAACTTGCATCCTCGCGATCAAAGTAGATGACGGAGTGTAGGCCATGTAATGCTAATCGCACATCCCCCCAATCCAACTTGAGGAGTTGCTCCATGTGATACAACGAGAGCCTGTCAGCGAGGGAAGCCACAATGACCGTCAAAATCTTGAGGAGTCTAGGCCGATCGTGAGCTTCAGAAAGTATTTGAGTGTACAGCTGGTCGAGCGCGGCAAACGGCGATCCAGAGCCAGGTTGCTTGACGCCGACAACCGCATCTAGACGTTTGGTGGGACGGTCATTTTTGTCGTCGATGAATTTGATGACCGTGGATGCATAGATGAAGTACCCCGATGATTTCGATACGAGATTGTCAATGATTTCCTTCGACGGCCAGGGAAAAGAAACCGCGGACATGGTGGCAGGGTGCTCGCGGTGAATTCGCGCAAATTCGTCGAACAAGTATTTTCGGACGTCGTCGAATGACTGGTTCATGTTGACAGGACGATGGATCTTGGTTAGGGCTGCGCTCTCGAACATTTCGCGAATGTGAGGTTCTGGCCTGCTTGCGACAAGAAAGCGCGGAGGGAGGGCTCCTGGCTCGACGTGTGTGCCAATCGAATGCAATATTTCTTGCTGAATATCTTGGCCATCACATTCATCGAGGCCATCGATGACAATGATTAAAGTCCGGCCACGCACGATCTGCTGGCATGGCTCGATAATCAGCTTCTGCAGTTGGACGCAGAAAGCTCTTTCGAGGATGGAAGGGTTGTCTTCCACTATCTGGGAGATTGCCCGTTTCAGTGCTGGAAGACATAGAGCCAGTTGATAGGCGGCCGTCGGGAAGAGCTTGTTTCCGGTGCCGCGGGAGGGATGACCACGTTTAAAGAAGAAACTAGCTCCAAGGCGACCTTCTGCCTCTAGTTTCTGGCAGAATGACTGCGCAATGGCTGATTTCCCAGCGCCAGCGGGACCATGTAGCCAAAGCACACTACTGTTGGGGTCGGTCTCGGAGGACCACTTGTAGAGGTCCCCAAGCATCTTCGTCCGCGTCTCAGGATGGCATCTTGGCTGGGGGTATCGTTCCGCCGAGTCATGGAACGCATCACTGGCCGCTGCGGATCGCAAAAGATACATGCCTTCAAGTATTCTTCGTCATGCATAGTCATAATCAGGGATACAGTGAACTCACCTAATTCACTGAACTGATGTTGAATCTGATTCACATTCCCGCCAACGAATGTACCACCGTTTATAATGGTGTGATTTCCGTTCGGATGCTTCCATGCCACAGACGGACGATTCAAGGCAATATCCGAATTTCTAGGACTCTGACGTCGAAACGGCGGCAGATCCTTAGGCTTGCGCTGAGACTGAGCATTATCTGCTGTATGTTTCAATGGATCTATCCCTGGGATGAAATTGCCAAATACCAATCTCTCTGGGATGATGGTCACTCGGTTGGCGGGAATCGGGTTGTGGTCGTGACGACGTAGACGCCAGACGACTTGAGACGGACGGTAAATAAGATGGGTTGAATGACGATGGATGCGAATGGTTTGAAAGCTGGGGGCGACGAGATGTATCTAGGAATGTGTCAGAGGGAGGTCAATATCGGGGACCGGCAGTATACCATAAGGCGCCATCCTCACAGCACCACCGTTTTGCCCATTCCTATCTGCTCCCAACAACAGAGGACGACTCGGTCCTTCCTCCGAGACGAATTGAAGTGCGGTTAGTGGATGATCGCTATCTCGGGCCAACCCGACGGTATGCTGGGTGAGGATGTTCATGTCCCCGGCAGTGTCGAAGAAGCTCCCACCGTTGATTTGGAAATCAGAGGCGGAGGTGAAGAGAGGCATCTTGGGCGAAGAGCGAGACTCGAAGACGAGACGTCACGGTGAGAAGCTGTAGTTTAGGGCAGTGTCGCACTGCTCCCGGTATCTATTATAAGGTCCCGTGAAGCTCCCGCCAAGGGTTGTCCGCAAAAAATACCAGATTTCGGCGTAAAAAATCCTATCTTTTGGCGACATTTGGACCTCAAAAATCCTATATCGGACAGGGTGGCCACGTACTCTGCCCCCAAAAAGCGCATTTTCGGACCTTTTTTTCGCAGAATTTTGCTCTCCAGCGCCGTTTGTTGGCTGTTGGCGTGTCAGAGCTAGTTCCTACACCAGATCAGGATTGGTCACGGCGAGCGGGGCAAATTGGACTCAAATACCCCTAAAATCATCCATTTGGGGCCTGAAAAATCCTATCTGCGGACAAGGCTTCGTAATTTTTGGCCCCAAAAATCCTACTAGTATTCTCGGACAAGGAAATCCGAAATTTTCGCCCTAAATCTCCGGACAATCCTTGGCTGGAGCTTCACAGGGCCTCTATTATAGGTGTTACATTAAGGATGATGCAGACAATCAGAAGACGTACATCCATCATCAGCCAATCAGAACGCTCACTTGAATAGGTGTCCCATTTGTGACAGCACGCATCAAGATTCTCTGTTGGACATACCCAAGACATACCACCACCTGATAATAGGGGCAGTCAGAGTAGAGGATTATGGAGGGATTATGGGCTGTGATTATGGAGGGATTATCAGTTTCTTTAGGCATGCGAGAATCCTTTTAAATCCATAATCCTGCATAATCGCGTGTATAAGCCCCTCCGGAGGCGATTATATGCAGGATTATGAGTGATTATGGATTATTCCGCTATGTCAAGGTCTCATTTGTGACTCTGCGACGGAAATCGGGATCGTTAAAATTCGAAAATCCTCTCATAATCCTTAGTATAATCCACCCATAATCCCTTTGTAATCGCCCACTCTGACTGCCCCTAATATCAGGCTGATATATGTGGCCTACTCCTAACCCCTCAACCTTTTCCTCCTGAGTCCTCCTGGATCACTGACAACAACAACACTCACAGCCTCAGTGAAACACCGAATTCATCAGCATTTTTGTGCCAGTAAGTACTACCTGGCACGTGTGCCACACAGTGTTCGACTTAAGGGTTAAGCCTTAATAAGGCCTTAATACTAAGCTTAAAAAGGTGCCAGAATCGTCCAAAGGCTGGTAATGATAGCATCAGATATTGTGATCCTCCAAATATTTTTCCTCACGACCAAAACCATCCATGACGAGCTCCAGCTATGCCACCTGCGAAATGTGGCCTCTGAGCCTTGAAAAGCAGAACTCGGCCCACTTTCCCCGTGTTCAATGATCCAGTGGTATGTACTGTTTGTTGACCCACCCACACTCAACAGTAAGTTGTGCGAGTCGGTTGACAAGTGCTTCCAATTTTCTTTTGCCCTGATTGCTTGAGCCAGTGAAGACTCCCTTCAGCACTGACGCGAGTACGGGTTTGCTTGAATTCAGGCCCACCTTCATATTGAGACAGTGGAATCGCACAAAAGTAAATCACACTTTCACGGTGTCTTTCAAGTGTCTTTATATTTCAATCTCGTGTACACAAATAATTCGTTCTTTCCTCTCAGGTGATGCTAGAGCGAATGTCTTATTGCACTGGATAGTCTTATCCGGGGGATAGCCACGCTGGTGCAGTGGTGCGTCAATTCAACGAATGTCGTCTTCTCGCATGCGATGAAAGGACTAAATTCAACGGACGGAATGCGGCGTTCGCTTTGTTCTTCCATGGCGGGAGAGTGTAAGATTCACCGGATAAGTGTCTTCCGGTCACAAGTAACTGCAGATGCCCTGAATTAACCACCGCCTACGTGAATTACATCAGGAAACACCTCCTTTGCTAATAAGGTCAGATTACCCTAAGTTCACACTAATCTAGCTAGATAAGTTTGGTTAGTTGGGTTAGCTTTCTAGTGACGTTGCTGATAATTTACCGGTAATCCCTCCTAAATTGGCATCTGTTAGCTGAGATTTGTCGCATTTTTCCATAGATTTGCGTCCATTATCACATCTTGTTCTCAGATTATCATCAATTTGTTGGCCTGGAATGTGGAAAAACCACTTGTATTCAAAAGCATATTGACTACGATGAAGGGCTATGTATATGATCAACTATGGTAAGGATAATAGTCGTCGAAGGAATATGTATAGTTATAAAATTAGCGGCGGCACCATGCCAGCCGTATGGAATGTATAATCAGGGCGGGAGTAACGACAGCGAGGGTAAATGAGCAAGGACAATAAAAAGGAGTTGACTGAAGAGCAGCAGAATTAGTCGGACTCATCAACCTCGACCAAGTTGATGAGTGTGGAAGAGCTGCCGGCCTCAGGTTGGGTGGACCTGCCATCACTAAAATCAAGTACAATTAGCGAATAAAACGCGAAATAAGCGAGACAACAGACGTCACGAAGTTGAAGAGCCTGTGAAGAACATTGTGCAATGCATTAGGGGCATAATCACGAGTATCGGCAAGGGTCTTCATGTGGTTGCGATAGGTGTCTTCATAGGCACCCTCAGTGAACGGGATGGTTTGGCGCTCTCCCGTTGCGCGGTACTCCATAAGAGAGGCGTACAACTGAACCAAATCCGATGAATCTATAATGTATACCATTTGATAGATTGGACATACCGCAGTCGCAACCAAAGCCACCATCGCATCAGGCAGTTCCAACTGCTTTGGGTGCTTCTTGCTCGTCGAGATGAAAAGGTGCATATTATTAGCCTTAAAATTGCGTGTGAAAACTGCCTCTCTGATGACGCCACTCATTGCCGGGTGCATGAAGGGCAGCTCCGTCATCAAACGTCCCTTTTGATCAAGGTGAGAAAACATATAACAATTTAGTGGATTGCGCACCGTCTGGGGGTCAACTGGAAATATGTAGCGGTGGTCCTTGAGGAGCTTCTCGACGAGCTCCCTAGTTTTGGATGGACTGAGGCCAGCGAACTGGAAAAGACCAGGAGCCAGTCCGGCGGCGGTGCGTTTCGTGTCGCCGCGTTGGATGTTGATTCGGTCAAGAAGCTAACACAATCGATAAGAATACAAGAAATGAACAAGCAGATGACTCACAATGTCAGCCAAGATGGCGGCGTACTTGAGATCAAGGCCCAGTCACTCCCTGATGTGCTTCGCATTGGGAATAATCTCTGCAGACGAGATGAGATATGATCGAGCGAATCCGGCACGAGAAATAATTGCAGGGTATCCGTCTTCGAAAACAAGGCCGGTCTTAACGAGGCCAATGCTGTGCCGCAGGACACCCTGGAGTTCTTCTGTCTGACTATTCAGAAGAATATCCTTCTTTCCTGGGGCCGGGTACACAATTTGCGCCGACGGGTGCCAAGTGGTCTCGGCCCGAGGCGGAGGAGCGTCGAAGGTGGTGCGTTCCTCAAGCTTGACTTGATGGGTAGTCTTGGGCACAGGGGCGGCGCGGACATGTGGTTTCTATTGCATGGAATTGTGTCAGCTAAGCTCCAACGATAATGGTACAGACTTACTTCGAGATCAGCCTGCTTCTGACGGGCAGCGGAAACCTTGCGGGGTTTCTTATATATCGTAGGTCAGTTGGTGAATTTATGCAGCGAGAAATAATACTCACTTTGACCGGTGCGGCCGGAGGGCCCATGTTATCCTCGTCGTCTTCGTCATCGGGGTCCGTGTCTGGGACGCGAAGATCATGGCCCGAGGACCACGAGGCAGTCGAGGAACAACGGCTGCGATGGCCCATAGGAATGGATACCAGAACATTGGCGATTGCCTCGTGCAGCGCAATATCGTCGTCCTCGCGCGGAGCCCGCCGCGGCGGCGCATCGGGGAGCTCGTCCTCGGCGTCGGACTGGATCTTGGGGCTCTTACCCTTGGGCTTGTCAATCTGCGTACGGTTCAAGCATTGTAGGGTCGGCGTAACAATCATGTACATACCTCTATAGACTCTTGGTCCGAGTCGAAGAGTTGGCCCGCGTCGCTCGCGTCGGACATCTATAACAGAAGTGAGTCAAAAATAATACACGGTAAGTGTCAATAAGAGGTCAGTACACACCTGCATGTCTTCATGCTCGGAGTTGTACGCCGGAACGGCCACGGCTTTCTTGAAGACGACGACGCGAGGAACCTTTATATGTCAATGCAGCTGGATGTGAGATGGAGATGATGTGGTACTGACCTCGACTAGAAACTCTTCGTCATTGGCGTCCTCGAAATCACCAATATCGGAGTCACTGGCATTATCTTCATTCTCATCGGATGAGGCCTCGGAAGCAGACTCGGCAATGATCTTGGCCGGAGGGAGCTTCGCCTTTGCGGACACTTTAGGCTTGGCAGCGTCGGCAACCTTGAAGGACTTGGCGACTACAAATAGGACCGTTTACAAACTACTGTTATCAATAGACAGTGGCGACGTACTCGGAACAGCGGCGGCCTTCTCCGCTGACTGCTTGACTTTGCCGGCCAACTTGGATTTGGCTACGAATGAAGGGAGGTTAGTAAAATCAAGATGAACTGAAGAGATTGAGAGAGGTCTTGATAAAGGTGAAGGGACTCACGGAGCTTCGCAGGGGCAGCGGGCTCTGAGTCGGACTCGATGGGGATCGGCGGAGCTGCGTACTCTACGCGATCATGTGAGCTGATGCTTGGTCAAACTGTCATCGCTCCAAGGAAGACTTACTCCTCTTTGTCAACGACGTCTTGGTCTTGGGCTCAGGTACATCTTCTTCGGCATCGCTCTCGACTAGAAATGATATGAGACTAGCTTCCTAGAAGAAGATAAAGCCCCGTACCAATCGACACCGACTTGCGGGGTTTCTTGGCCTTGTCAGACACCTCGACTGTAGATGATGTCCTCTTGCGCGAGTTGGGCTGGTCAACATTCCAAACTGTGGGATGTGTTGAATCTACTGTCTGGGGTCTTTAAATACGCATGGCAACTCTCACCGGCATTCTTGTTAGCCTCGACCTTCGCGCGACGGCCTCCAGAAGCTTCTGGGGGATGGGGGAGTGGTTAACCAATGCGGAAGGGTATAGCAGCAGTAAGCTACTGACTAGCCTCTGCCTCAAAGATTTTTTGCTCTTGACGGGCCTTTTCTTCCGCCTCAGCGACAGTGATTTTGCGTTTTTGGGCTCGGGTGAGAGCGGTGAGATCTGTGGATTGGGTAGACATGGTAGAATAAGGTTGGAAGGAAAGGAACGGGGCGAATACTAAAGGAGTGCGAGGAATAACTTCAGGAATATGGGGGAGAGGAGAGAGGGTGTGGTGCGTTACCTGTCTTTGTGTTGTTGACTTAGTACTGATTCCTGCACTAGTCCAGGTCCCGGGCGCGCTCGCGCAGTGGTAAAACAGCGCCCAAACATGATACCATCATATTTTTTCGTATTCTCATTTCGGCCCCAATTAAATTTCTCCGCTGCTCTCGTTGTTCTCGACTTGCAAATGGTGAACTGTCCAGGCTGCGGCACACAGTGCAAAGGCGGAAAGGGATTATCTCTCCACCTCAGATTAACAGCCAATGGAAACTGCCATGCCATTTTCACTGCCGCCGAGTCTCACGTTGGCGCACTCCCAGCTAATTTCGCTCAGGCACCCAACCCGTCTGTAGACCAAGATGAGATAGAGAATTTTGGGGACTTGCATGGACTTCCAACTGGTGGCACCGTATTTCGAGGAGATTTCTTTGGGGATGACTACGCAGATGAAGATTTTGGATATCGTTCTGACGGAGGCGAAGATGACTCGGACAATGAAGGATCGGATGACGACGATCCCACAGCCCGAGATCACCAAGATGCGTCCTCCGCGGGCCTGGAGAATGGATACGAAGTCCCGCGGGTGCCTGGCCCTCTCCCGCCGGACGAGGACACCCCTATGCTGGATGCAAGTCCTCCTGAAGCCAATGCCGCTCCGACTCCGGAAGCGCGTAAATTTGCGGAAGATCGTTTTCATCACAAGCCAATTGTCGAGAAGTACCCGAGCCATCTGGCTGGCAGACCCATATCCAAGGATCCATCTCAGAGCTCGGAGGAGACGTACAGATCATCCATGAGCGAATCCACCGCCATGAATCCGTACGCACCGTTCAAGTCCAAGGTTGATTGGGAAATCGCTAAATGGGCTAAATTCCGGGGCGCGGGATCTACGGCGTTCACGGATCTCCTTAACATCGGTGGTGTATGTTTAATTGCCCATAATTCCATTATCTTTCTCTGTTATTGACGCCGCCCCGTTTAGGTTTGCGATTCTCTTGATCTCTCGTATGGGACATCTGCCCAGCTTAATAAAATCATCGACGAGGGATTACCCGGGCGCCCCAAGTTCACGCGATCAGAGGTCGTTGTGAATGGCGAGGTGTTTCATTTATATTCGAGGGACATTTTGGAATGTGTTCGCAGGCTCTGTGGGGTGATACAGAATTCGCTCCTTATCTTTTCGTTGCCCCAGAGAAGCATTATATTGATAAGAACAAGACGATCCGAATGTACCACAATATGCATACAGGCAAGTGGTGGTGGAGTACTCAGGTAGGCGTATTTCCGCTGCGAATTGGTCCATGTTAATGTTTTCTTTGCAGGAGGCCGTTGAACGTGACCATCCCGGCGCGACAATTATTCCCATTATCATTTCCTCCGATAAAACCCAGTTCACCGTTTTCGGCAACAAGACTGCGTATCCGGTTTATATGACCATTGGGAATATTCCCAAAGAGATCCGTCGCAAACCATCCCGCCGAGGTTATGTTCTACTCGGGTACCTTCCTACATCCCGGATGAAAAATGTGAAAAATAAATCCGCTCGCCGACGTATACTGGCGAATGTGTTTCACGCATGCATGGCACATATTCTGGCTCCACTGAAGGAGGCCGGCGCTACTGGCATTCCGATGACAAGTGGGGATGGAGTTACACGCCGCGGGCATCCGATCTACGCTACGTTTGTTGGTGATTATCCTGAACAGGTTCTCGTCACTGGGGTGAAGACGGGGGAGTGCCCAACATGCGAGGTTCCTCGAGAGGAGTTGGGAGAACTTACAGACTACCCTCTCCGCGATCTCGATGCCATCCTCACGGCGCTGGAATCGCTCGATGAAGGACCTACAATTTATGCGCGGACATGTGCCGACGCTGGAATCAAGCCCATCTATCACCCGTTCTGGGAGGGTTTGCCGTACACAAATATATTCCAGGCCATCAGCCCAGATATCCTCCACCAGCTCTATCAGGGTGTCGTCAAACATCTCATCGCCTGGTTAACGACTTGTTGCGGAGAGGCCGAAATAGATGCCCGTTGCCGACGCCTCCCCCGAATCACAATATACGCCTCTTCATGAACGGGATATCGAATCTCTCTCGTGTAACTGGGAAAGAGCACAATCAGATTTCGCGCTTCCTACTTGGGCTCGTCATTGATGTGCAGCTGCCAGATGGACACTCATCGTCCCAACTCGTGGGTGCTGTTCGGAGCCTCCTCGACTTTGTTTACCTCGCACAGTACCCGATGCACACTTCCGAAACTCTGGCTCATCTGGAGAATGCGCTCCAACGCTTTCACAACCATAAGTCCATATTCGTTGATCTTGGCATCCGAGACGACTTCAACCTTCCCAAGCTCCATTTCTGTGGCCACTATATCAATTATATTAAATTCTTTGGGACGACGGACAACTATAACACCGAGTACACCGAGCGCCTCCATATAGACCTCGCCAAGGAGGCCTACCGCTCGACCAATTTCAAAGATGAGTTTCCCCAAATGACTCTTTGGCTCGAGCGCAAGGAGAAGATGTATCGTCATGAAAAGTACATTCAATGGCGCCTCGATGGCTGCCCTCCCCCTCCTGTGACTGCGGACTTACCCCCTGGGATCGTCTATGAGCGACAGCTTGAAATGACGAAACATCCCACTCTAAAATCGGTTCGGCTCACCCGGTTGGTCACAGATTATGGCGCGACTTATTTCCGTGATGCCCTGGCTCGATATGTTGTTCATCTTAATGATCCCGAGTTGTCCCGGCGGCAGGTCGAGGAAAAATCCCAGGATCTTGGCTTCTCATTCAACTCCGTCCCCGCTTACCACCGTATTAAATTTACTACTCCAGACCCTTATACGGCACGAGGTCCCGAACACACCGTGGTCGACTCCATCCACGTCCAACCACGCAAAACACTCAAAAGTGGCGAAGAACTTCCAGCTCGTTTCGACACGGCACTTGTGAACGACGGTACCGGGGAGATCACCGGTTCGACGGGTGCGTAGCATGGCGGGTTTTCATATCTATCCATTCAAATTTATTCAGGTTATCGCGTGGCTCAGATTCGCGTCGTATTTTCACTTTCAGCTCGGCACATACGCACACTCTTCTCCCGCGGCATAATTCCCCCAAAATACCTTGCTTACGTCGAGTGGTTCTCTCCATTCACGGAACCTGAGCCGGATCATCTAATGTACAAAGTCAACCGCTCTCTGAAGGATGGAGAGCGGCTTGCCAGTATCATTCCAGTGGGCAACATTCGACGTAGCATCCATCTGCTTCCAAAATTCGGGCCGGTTGCCCCTGCGGACTGGAAATCTAGTAACGTTCTTGACAAGTGCCCGTATTTCTTTGCGAACTCATTGACTGAGCGTCATATATATGCTACCCTGTTCTAGTTAATATGCTGTTATGCGTTATAGCCCAATTGGAGTGGTTGAAATCAATGTCAGATGAAAATAATCCTAAGCAGTGGTAATTTAGCTCGCATTACCCTCCCTTACCGACTTTTTCCCTAATTTTCCCTGACTCCTCCTAATCTGTAGCCACGAAGAAAATTAGTCCTAAATTAGTAAAGGAGGTTTTTTCCTGATGTAATTCAGGACGGCAGAAGTCTGCTAGGTTCTCCGCGGAATGTGCATGTGATGACGGAATAGAAATCGGCCGCAGAGGCGCTCAATGAATGACAAGTAATTGCTGGCACAATATGCAGTGCATTCAACTTGACACCGGGTGGGACCGAGTATATAGACAACGTTATGTAAATAGCACCTACCATGCAGAGATAGCCAGACTGCAGAGGGTAGGTGACAGAATTAATTCAACATAAGTGTAGTGACGAGAGGAGCTTGTCCGAACAATGTCGGAGGGCCGTGGCTTGCGAGTGATTCAGCTGCAGAACACGGATGTTCACCCCAGAGGCCAGATTCAACAGCTGAGGAAGCGAGACACAAGACTAGCAGTTTTGTGTCTCTAGCGCCGTTAATCCGGCACCGAAACAAATAAGTGGCCGCCAATTTCGAGTAATTTCTGATATGAATAGATCCGAGTAAGCGCCCAATGCAAATTGGACGCAGATGCAAACTTGAAGGAGACTTAAGATTATCACAGGCCTTGAATAGGAGCCAGCGGTAATGAATTCATGTGCCACGGCATGAGTGAGCATAAATGATGTGGATCACGGAGTTACCTCGCCGAATGAATTATTTGGAAATCCATCCCTGTGCAGCGGACGAACGCTAGCAAGATTCTTGTCCCAGCAGCCAAGGCCATGGTCATTTGCCATCCAGTAGAGTGACGCCAAGGTGTACACAGGGGAAATCAAAGGTAATTCGCATACGTCACTGATGGAGGTGGGAGCGCCAGGAATGAATTCAAAGTCCACAGTGAGTCTGCGCCACCGAACCACGGTCAAAGTCGGTGCGCACTCACAAAGAAAATCGTTGACTCGCCGAGTGCACCGAGAGACTGAGACAGCGCCTCATTCAAGTTCGTCAGTTTGCCGCCGTACGACGTGCACTGAGCGCCCAGAGCTACCCTCGACGGAAAGAAGAAGAGGCCTAATTATCGTCAGCGCAGTCAGATTCCGACTCATCACAATCATCGACGATGGCAAAAATCGGAGCTGAAATGTCCGCCCCCGCGAAACAGAAGTTGGAAACTCGTTAATAAAGTCTGTGCGAGAGTGAGAGGTTAAGACATGCGCTAGGCTCGCATTAATAGACAGGTTGCGCAACAGCCATTGGAGCCATCTGATGGCTGATTTGGCGTGCCCAAATGGATGGCTGGCGGCTGGAATGGCTGAATACTTGAACTCATTTTCTGATGAATCAACTAATTTGGAAATACTATGCAAGCTGGCGATCCCTTCCACACTTACGGTTGGCTGATGGGAGGCAAAAATATGTTCATTTTGATGGAATTGGTGTTCTGGCAAGGTTGAGGGTAATTCTGTGAGATGCACCTGCATCAGTACTCATTCTAACACCCCAGGACCGAGTTACCTTGCTTATGGTTCATCAGCCATTCAAGCCAACAGCCATCCGTTTGCGCACGCCAAATCAGCCATCAGATGGCTCCAATGGCTGTTGCGCAACCTGTCTAATGGACTGTTGCAGGGTTTCCAGGTGTCTTTACCCAAGTTCAGTGACGAGCAAAGATATTCAAGGCCGGTGAATATACACCGAGAGCTCATGAGCAGGACAACATCACACCAGCGATTCATTCACGAGATTAGGAGCCTGAAGTGGAAGTCGTATGTAGCGTCCATCGAATTTAAATCTTGAGTTGAACCACCCAACGCCACACAGCGTGGGGGCCTCGTGCAAGGAGATATGGGACAGGAGATCCGAGAACCAGCGCTAACGGACTCAGAGTTTGCCAGCAGAAAGTGAATAGAAGTCCCTCCAGCGACACCTATTGCCATCTAACAGGCTGTCCAGACCCAAGCAGGCAGCGCAGATGAGCCGGCACCTCATGATGAATACTCAATCTTTAGATCGGTAACTTCCCTCAATCACTCGCACTCGCTTGACAACGATCCCGGACGAGGTGAGATGCATATGTCGACTCCGAGTCGTTCAAGATGCAGTTGATCCTCATCATAAGGGTTAGCGCTCGTGGAGCCTGAGAATACCGACAGGGACAAGAGCGGGACGCCGAGGGCGCGGGGATGATACACAGGGCAAGCAGTAATATCAGGACGCCGGGACCTATGACCAGACGCCGACGAGAGCGAACCTCAGTCTAAGTCTAAGCAAGCCCGAGCCCGAGTCGAGTAAGCAGCCGCGTTCCCCATCTCGCAGCACCTCGACGTCGAGGCGGTAAGAAGAGAGAAGACGAGGCTTGATGATCATCATGGGATCAGATCCCGACATCCCTCATCACCTCTTGGATCTTCGGGGACACCAACCCAACGCGCATCCCGCTACTCCTCTCAAATTCTCCCGAGTCCAATTATCGTGATTAGACGCACATCATCACACAAAACTAATACAAGTCCCCCGCATGCACTTTTATTCGCATTGATATTGTGATATCAGTGCTCGAGCGCGGCTTGTGCACTGGACAAGATGGTACGTATACGAGGGCAGCGCGTAGCGTGGCAAGCGAGTATTCGTCAAGGATACGTAGAGGAGAGGAAAATGTTCGTAGAGAGAATCACAGCGAGGTATCAAGAAGAAAAAACAGTGCTACAGGTGTACGAGTTCGAGCGGGTATAAAGACACGATGAAAGGAGGGTTCGAGGACGAGAGTCTAGCAATAGGCGGGAGAAGGCGTAGGCGGAAGGATTAGAATAAATACACCCCGAATTTCTCTCCCCCCTTCTCATTTTTTAGCACCCCATTTACTCCGGACTCCGCTCCCTCTCCCTCCCCCGCCTTGCATTCCCATCCCATCCCATCGCGATGCCGGCCTCAAACTACCCACCCCCGGCAGCTTCGGACTCGGCTTCCCCGATTGCGGATTTAGCGTGCGCGGGTGCGAGGCGGAGCCGTTGTGCTGCCCGCTGGCGGCGCCGTTCGCAGAGGCAAAGTCGTTGGCGGAGGCGGAGAGATTGGGGGTAGAGGATGCCCCGTTGGAGGGGGGCGGGGCGGAGGCGGGGGCGGAGGTGGGGTACGACCCGGGGTCGGGGGGAGGGTAGTGGGCGGGGGTTTGGTAGGGCTGCGAAGAGAAGCCTCAGCATTGATATAGGCGATACGCGAGCGAGAAGAAAAGGTAGTCGAAGAAAAGGAGGGGAGCGTTATACGTGTGGGGTGGGAGAGGAGGCGGGCAAGGGCGAATGGCAACTGAGGATCGGGAAGAGGAAGGGAAGAGGAATGGAAGGAGGGAAGGAGGGAAGGAGGGAAGAGAAAACGAAAAAGGGAAATCGACCAAATCAACGGTGGTGACGCCGAGAACGAAGCGGGGAGGTGATGCGTGGGTCACGAAAGGGAAGGAGGGACGGAAAGGATGAAGGAGGAAAGGACGACAGCGAAATAGTGTCGCCACGTTTTCCCAAAAAGGAAACCGCACACTTGGCTCCAAAAAAACAAATAAAAAATCAAGGGAAGAAAAGACGCTCACCTGTGCCTGCGGGGCCGAGCGCGAGCGGAGAGTCGAGGAGGCAGGCGGGCCGCGCTAGTGTGGGAACTTCTCGGGGCGTGGACGCGAGTGCGTGTGTTCGAAGAGGCCGCATTTATTGCGGAGCTGAAAAAAAGAAGAAAAGACGCGAAGAGAAAAGTACTAACGGCGTTCCCCGGGCTCAGATTAGTCCTTCTCCGCGTACTCGTATCCATCGTGCAGCAATTGAAACACCTTCGTCTCACACGATCGCTGAGCTTCGTCGCCGCGTCGTCGGTGTGCACCACCTGTATCACACCCGCGCCTCCCACGCTGCCCTGCGGCGGCGCCATCGGCGCGCTGAGGGTGGTGCCGGGAAGGGTCGAGGCTGGATTCTCGGTCGCTGGGCGCAGGGGCTGGTGGAGCCAGAGGGGAAGGTACTGTTGGCGGGGACATCGCCAAAAGTGTCGGAGCCTTTGAAGCGACCTAAAAGGGGCTTTAAATCGCGCCAAGCCCTTTAAAGTCTCGCCAAGGCGTGTACCGAGCTCCCAAGCCGCCCCCACGCGAATTTAAACTCTCATAGCCCTTTAAATCGCTCCCAGGACTTGGGAGCACTTTAAAGCGCTTGGAAGACTTTCAAAGCGCACCCTGCGCTTTTAAGCACTTTCAAATCCCTTTCACCTCTACCCCTTACAATGCACCCATGATAACAGGACAACATCTGAATTTATTTATCGAAGTACAAGCTAGTGATACATATTTCAGCCTGGAACATCCATACAAACACAGTAAAGTCAGTTTAGCGCAACGAACCGAAGCGGTAACTCACCGTTCAGGAGTACGATTTCAAGTTCAAGCGCTAGACAATTAGAGAATAATCAATGATAATGCTACATCTCGGAAGCGTCGTAACTTACTTTACATCACATCGGAGCATCGAGGAGGGTGCGGACAGAACCACTGGAAAGAGATTAGGTCACAAATCAGACCGAGGAGACGGACGCACTCGGGACAGTTTCAAGTTGGATACAGAGCAGCTAGCAAAGCATGTGACAGCGTTAGCAAGGAATGAGCACCCAGAGATTAAATACCTACTTCGAGCAACGAGAGCAATCTAGGATCTAACGATTCAAGAGTCAGCGGCTGCTAGAACACGACAACGACACTTACCTTTGGGCGGTTTAGGTGCAGAGCATCTATAGATAAATTAGTACACGACAGAGGGACTTGGAGGTACACGTACTTATTCCAGTGATTATAAAATTCGTTAATGGTCAGAACTTGAGAGAGATGAGTCCAATAAATAATGAAATCTATCAAGATACTCACAAGACAATGAGAGACGATCTGCAACTTTGAAAGAGTATGAGATAAGGCCGATTAAGGATAACGGAGATGACTTACTTAGGCCGGGAGAGCGCGCATTGCGCGCTTGGCGAGCATCGCGGCGGCGGCGTTCTTGGATGCACGGGGGGCGGAGCTGGCCGCCGAGGAGCCGGCGAGAGGACCGAAGACCTGCCTACAGATGATCAGCCCACAGAATCCCAGAAGAGAAGGATGACTTACTCTTGATACCAGGCTAGCGTTTCAACGGCCCACGGATCCTGAGGATTAGTTTTGAAGAGAGCGAGGATGGCTTCAAGCATGTCCTCGTAGTTGAAGAGACCGTCGAGCGTATCCCAGTCAGACGTTGACAGGATGGTCCGGCCCTAAAAATGTCAGCCTGAGGAAGTAGATAGAGATCATGAGTTTACCTGCCGACATACATACCCCAGCATCTCGGCAGTCATAGTGCACACGCCGTGGGTCCGGGCCTTGCAGCGCTTCGGGATTGCCTTCGCGAGTTGGTAAGCAGTAGACGGCCCCGTCCAAATATGACGAGCAACCTGCCATGTGTAGTGAGGACGTCGTCAAAACAAATAGTATGGTCGCAGGCAACTCACCCGAGCAAGGAACTGACTCCGGAAAAGGTTTTTTTCGGTGTCGTCCGAGTCGTACTTGTCATCGTCCCAGAAGCACGAAGGAGATTCCGAAGCATCGATGTCGGTTCCGTTGTGGAGGAGGCTGTGAAGGGCCCTGTTGTTGCGAGGTCAAATTGGGTGAGTATATGCGCATATAAAGACTTACTTCTTTGCAGCTTCAGAAAGCTCTGGTACCTTCGCCGCCCCGGCATTCTCCTCCTCTTCCGCATCCTCGGGGTCGGGGTCGGCGAGCTCTGTAATTTCGTTCCGGATGGTCCAGGAGACGAGGTATTTACGAAGAACTGGGTGGCCAATGCCACGGTCCGACTTCGATGGGCCTTTGCTGAGGCTGGGGATGATGTTCTCGTTCTCGGCGAGAACATATTCTGCGAAGGCTTTCAGGTCGTGCGTATCCTGCTGGCGGGCAGCCTTGGCCGATACTCTAAACTGGTCGAATATAAATGCAGGCTAAATACGAAAGAAGACGACGCACCAGTTTGACGAGCTGAGTCCAATGAGTGGCATCCTCGGCAGCATAGAATTCGCGCACAACTTCTAAACAGCCAGGGGATTGTGCCATCATCTTGTCAAACGCGTCCACATGTTTCTTTTGAAGGTCGAGTTCACTGAGGATGGCTATAAGCAAAGTCATTCAGGGAAAGTACGAGGTACGTACGACTGGGGTATCACGATAGTGTTTCTCGGAGCTGCTGCCGGTGGGGGGTTCCAGTGATGTGCCGCGCCGTACGTCAAGACCATACCCACGTCCAGATTACAATCGATACCGCGTACGAGGAATTGCGCAGCGCAGACCAGCTGGTCTTGCGGGGATTTGGTATCACTAGAATAGCTGTTAACCAGGGAGCACAGTCACTGGAAAGGCTTACTAGGGCTCCCTTTTGGCGCGCTTATTCGATTTCTGCGGCTCGGCAGGCGCGCTGGCGGAGAGGGAAACCAAAACTTCGTGATACTTGCGCTTGGCCGCAGTCAGAGGCGGGGCGACAGCGGTAGCAGGGGCAGAGGAGGAAGAGGAGAGAGAAAGGTCGGGGGCAGAGCCAGCTGAGGAGGCCATGGTGATGGTCGCGGACAAGAGGCACGTCTTGCGCATTGCCTTTTAAAGACCGCCCGCGCGGTCACGTGGTCATCATTTTCCAGAATAAAATCACTTTTCAAGCGTAAGAGGCTTGTTTCCGATCCATTCTGTTTGTACAGGACGTGTAAAAGTCACTGATAAGCCGCTTTTCTCGTTTATTTCAAGAAAACAGTTATAAATAATTCAAGAAAACAGATATATAAATAATCGCGACTTAAAGGGTGTCATATCCAGCGGCCTCAACGAGGCCGTCATCTGTCTCTTCCTCCCCCGCTTCCGCGCCGATGTCCATCTCCTCTTCATCAGCGTCCGAGTCCTCGTCATCCGAGTCACTTGTGGGCTCTTCCACATCCCCGTCCGCGTCAGGCTCGGGAGTATCGTCAAGAGATAGGGATTCTTCTGCGGGTTCTATGACTTCGATTGCAGGCTCGGCATCCATCTCATCATCGGATGAGCTTGAATCATCTACTGCTGGAGAAGTGCCGGTGTGATGGCCCAAGTATCGCATAAATGTATCGCGATCTACGAAGCTTTGACAGGATTATTAAGTCGGTATGCCAAAATGGACAAGACAAACTCACTGATTCACATAATAATAGACATAATCCTGTTGTTTATCACCATGAAAGATGCGCGCAACAGATGCCCCGAGGTATTCAGAGGTCCACCCAAAGTGAAATGCGGGAATTAAATGCGCTGCTCGAAGCACCTCGGCGGGATCTAAAAAACCGAAAGCACCACTGTCCGGGTCAGCTGCATCCAGGAAGCCAACACGATGTAGGCGTCTTGTTTTCCAGCCTCTGATATGGGTCATATCGCGCCCAAACCAGCGCACCCAAAGAAATTCCATCCGTTGGGGCTTTCCTCCCGTCTTCGAGTTCGGGCCGACATGGCGAATATCTGCATGGAAAATTCCAAGAACCCGACCATACCAGTACGGGTGCGCTGAAGAATCCTGCTCGTCTTCATGTGCGAGGACCATGAAGTCTGGGTGACTGCGGGTATTTACCGTGTCCTGGTCACGGCGGGCGTCGTAAGTGGTATAGTTGACTCGAAGTATTTTGTGCGTATATAACCGCTCTTTTTGGATTGTGACGTATGCAAGATCTTGTTCCGTAAACTGATGTTCATCGCCAGTGTAAGGAATGTCGAGAAGACGTGCGAGGAGGTGCGCCTTTAAATGGGGTAGGAAGTTCTGAATGAGGGTAAGACACCCCAGATCAAAAACGAAGGCACAACATTTACCTCGAGGGCAGGATCATTCCGAAATTCGGCCAAGAATCGGATCGCATGGATCCAGGTGCGCTTAGATTCAGAGATGTGGTGATGTTGACGTGGCGGGGTGCGGGGAACACTTTCGTCTTCTGGCGAAAGTAGACTTTCGGGCTGAGGCTGTGCGAGAGGAGGGGTGATCTCTTCGGACGGTGGAACAAGCGGTGCCGCAGATTCCGCGTCATTCATACGCTGCCGGATCGTTCTTGCCAAACGCTGACGACGCTCCAGCGCAGATATTTGGCTCACAAACTTGCGTTTGTTTGTTCGAGCATAGAACTTTTTAGCTAATCGATGTGAAAGCTCGCCCTAGCCAATTTCAGGGTTTTGAACTGCAACTAACTCGAAAAATACTCACGATCTGCGTGGAGTAAGAGTCAGTAGTACCCGCGTTAACAATTGCATCCGCATAGTCGCCATGCGAATGCCATTTGTAGGTCTCGATATTCCATATTTTTCGCGTTTTGGCTGAGGTAGTGGTCTTCGGATTCTTGTCGGTAGACTTTTGATTCTTGCGTGCCTGCCTGCGTGCACGCCTGTTTTCTTCCTGAGGGAGTTCGTATGTGGCATACGTGCCGCATGTAGTCCGTATGAAATGCCGAGCTTTTGCACCCAACTCGGTTGTAACGGCCCGAAATGTTTGGATAGTCGAGCTGCTGTGGAGACGTAGTTTTGCATAAGCATGCCAGGTGGCGAATGTGAATAAGAGGCTTAAAACGATGCTGTTATGGGGTTCAGGTAGCAGGCCCTCAAAAACAGGAATACAACACTGCGGAAGATAAATCAGTCATAGAGACAAACACAATTTCAGTGAATATACTTGTAAAATGTCCTCAAAGTCACGCGCAGCCAGTTTCTTCATCTGCGAGACGTTGGTGTGAAAACGTCGGATAGTACTTCGGCCAAACGTTGGAATCGCGCGAAATCTAGACTTGTTTGGTTAAAAATATCGAAAACGGCACTGAGCATTTACCTCTCATCCAATTTCTCAACAGAAATTGGACTGTATGCATACAGGATGCGGATGAGGTGCGTGAACAACGACTTCCACGACCCTAGCTCCACTTCATGCAAGAGATCCGGAACGAACATGCTAAAAAAATTGAAACCATGTGGCGTGAGCTTGGAGAACGCGTTCTGTGAAGTATATAAACATTGCGTACACAACAAGGAATGATCAAAACAAATTGAAATACGCACGCGAGTTGGTACCCATGATTTCGGCTTTAACAGCCTGCTTACTGCCGCACCCCCGACGAGATAACCCTTGTCAAAGATCCAGCGACGAGCGGTCTCGATCATTCTTCGATACCACGGTGTGTCTTGGCGAGTATTTTGGCGGCGCCGCATATCCGCTTTGGTACCCATATCAGGAATCTGGGCTTTCTCGATAAAGCAGCGCGGGCACGGGCAGCCACCGAAAAATTTGATCGTAGCGAGAAGAACCCTAAACGGCATCAGAACGACGAAAACGAGAAGAATCTGCACCACACTTCTCTGGATAATCAGCACCGTATGTGAAGAGGCGCGGAAATACCAGCCGCTCAACACCATCATAGCACTTGACAACCAGCCCATTAACGTAGGCGTGGATGAATTCGGGAGTTAGGAGCAAATCCCAGATAGCGTGCATCAACTCTCGTTTGAGATGAGCGAGTATATCTGCGGATGGCGCCACACCGAAAATTTCACGATAAAAATCTTTGATGGAGTCGGGGAGCTGCAAAGATATCAAAAGACAGTCGGGAAACAGAAGAAAGACGTACCGAGGGAAAATACGCCTGATGGTGGCCAGCATTGGAAGAAGGCTTAGCCCGTGTATATTTCGAGAGATTCCCGAAGAAAGTGTACAAGGGCCAAAGAGACGCGTTACCGAAGTTGGCGAGGTGCGTAGAGTCTGACCAGAACATGTACGCTGCAATTACCGTCTCCAGCTGCAAAGTTGCGGTGCGAGGAAGCTCGTGATGAGCTTTGAGCATTGGTCGGGAGGTATACACCTCGCCGTACATCACTTCATGATGCTCAGGCAAAGGCGGGAGTCCGTCATCGTCCAGAGGCTGAGGATGAGAATACGGGTCAACGGGAATGTCGGGGTCGTTCGGGTTGTAGTTCGGATCCCAACGATACTCAAATGGCGTCGTGTGGAACTGTTGAAAGGACGGGCTCTGGAACGCATCAACCATGACATCAAGGAGTGGCCTGTAAAGAAGCCCCTCGACCTCGAACTCGGGTGCATCCTGCTCGGGTACGCATACTTTAGGCCCTGGTAGTTTTATCTTGACAGACGCCTTTGTCCAGCCGTCGGGTGCAGACTGCGGATCTACGGTTTCATCCAACCGTTGATTTTCACGAGCAGCACTAAAATTTTCAAGATGAACGGGGTCGTAATCGGGTTTGAGCAGTACATCCTCAACCAGAGAATCAAGCTCCGCAATGGATTTGAGATTGGATCCCAGATGAAACCACGTCATGAGTCGCGCGACAGTAGAATTGAGAAAAGGGAACCAAGGAGTGGTGGGATTGGAGTCGGACGAGATTTTTGCCGGTACGAGTAGGGCCGAGGAGCGGCAAAGGTCATCCAGGGAAATTGAATCCTCTGGGTCGTGGGTGGGGCAATTAGGAAAAATCTTGTAATATCCCTGCGCATTGGGCTCTGTTTTGACCCATGAACGAGGCGACTGTTCGGCCGGACCCAAAGAGGGCTGTTGTACCGGATCTGAGATGGGTTCGGCGACAGGCGGCTGAATCTGACTCGGGGGCTCAGGTAAATCATCGCGATATCTGGTTGGAAGACGAGTTCGGCGGCGAGGGCGTCCACCAGGGCCAGGGGGCAGCGGACTCGGCGGTGCATCAGGAACGGGGGAGTCGGGTCGTATCTACCATTATTTTATTTGAAGTCAAACAACAGAATAAAAACTATTGTGAAATAACTCACGGGAATATTTTGCGGGACTTCGAGTTCTGGTGCGGCGGCGGCGGCGACCGCAGCAGCTTCAGCTTGTGCTATATGCTGAATGCCCTGAGAGTGTAGGGTGCGTACTCCCTGGCATTTTGCTAGGTGGATGGAAAGCCCACGTCCAGGCGCGATGTTGTTCCGTTGGCAGAAGGAGCAATATACCATGACCAAGACGGCGAAATAAATAATGAGTGCGCTGATTTTGAGACAATTCATACAGAACACAGATATTTTAGGTCAGAGTCGCGAATGAAATGTTTCGAAGGAAATAAAAGATTATTCGGGGCGTCGGCGGGCGACGGCTTTCTGAGAGGAATAGCGGCCAGGCTTGGTAAGTCCAGGCAAGGCTTGGAATGCACATGCAAGAGACTTCAAAGTGCCGGGCCAGGCTCGGGAGTGCTTAGCAAGTGCGAGCAAGGCTTGAAGAGGGCTTGGAAAGTACTTGCGCGACGCGTCCAAGCCTTGACGGGACTTGCCGAGGTCACGAGGTCCTTTAAAGTGTTTGACACTTTTGGTGATGGACGCGTCTCTCGAGGGGGGGTGCATTTGCACGATGTAGGGTTTGCGCGGATGGTAGGAGGCGACAGTGTATTTGGGGGAGGTTGAGAGGGCATCGGTCATGGGGAAGGAGGCGCAGGCGAAGGAATAGATGACCAGCCAGCAGATGTATCGGCAGTCATTAGAGTGGCGGTAGCGCTGGATCCAGCGGGAACTTGGAGCATGGGGGATAGCCTAGAAACATTTTCTATGCTATTTTATTGGCTATAATTGGAGGGTGGAGCGAAAGATTGAGGATGAGGAACGGGTAGGTGATGAGAAATGGCAAGGCAGCTTGGGCGTTAGTGAGAGAAGGGTGCATCAGCAAAACAGAACGTGTCTGGCTGATCTGGCACCAGACCAACCAAGCGCGCCATGCCGCCAGAATTGCATCTGGCGGCATAATGACACGCCTAACGCCATAATCAGTTATGGCGCCAGAAGGTCCCCAGAACCTTACTTCTGACCACAGTTCACGGTAACAATCCAGATTGTATTGATTCATAAACATAGAAAACATACTGTATTTGCAATGGAAAGTAGCTACGACATGAAGGGCTGTCCTCCCGTGGCCATACGACCCGCCACGCTATTTGCCGAGGCCACTTTCGACGTGGCCGCATCGTACCGCATACCCATCTTTGATAGCCACGCCGTGTACCACAAGGCCAATCAATGACTTCAATAAATTATCAATAAACGATAGTAGAAACAAGAAAACCGACACACCTGGAATCTAACCCGACCTACAATGCCCACCCGAAAGTAATGGTAACCTGCCAAAGGTGCTCGAGATCCAAGCACGGCCAGGAGAGATAGAAAAGAATATCGACATAATGACTTGGAGTAGAGATCTTGCGGTGACGAAAGTCGCAAATAGCGAATCTTGAGTGCGGGGATTGTGTACATACTTGAAACCTTGAGAGATTTGATACTTGACGACCTGAGAACCTGGGATTTGAAGGCTTGAAGGCTTGAAGATTGAGATATTGAAGCCTGAGGCTTGAGTTTTTGAAGCTTGAAGACGTTCAAGCAAAAGAGGAACAGGAGGTCGTAGCAGCGTATAGCCTGTACGGGGAGCATCCTGAAGGAGAATCTCCCTCTGGCGTAGGTGCGGGCACCAGAGAAGCGGGAGGGAGGAGCGTCGAGGAAGGGGACGTCGAGGATGATGATGGTGGGAGGAAGACAAGTGCCCATCAAAATCAACCATCAACATGAGACACGTGGTACGCACGGACCTTCCGCAACTGATGCCAAGACTGATGTGGTACTTAAACGATTTTTTACCGCAAACGCTCTGTCTCCGTCGCCGCGGTGAGCATTCGACTAGCTAGCTAATTATTTGATTTTAAGAGCCAGATCCAATCCGAACCGTCTGCAAAATATTCCTGGGTCGCAAATCTGGCTGGGTGGAAATTCTGACAGTTCATGGCAGTCTGGCTGGTCTAGGGCTGCTGCCCGTGCCCGTGGCCACGGTTCGATGGCACCCGTCGCACGGGTGCCGTGCCCGTTCCGTCGGCAATTTTTCGCGACTTTCCACGGCACGGGTACGGCACGGCTGTTCACCACCACGGCCCGTTGAAACACGGCCGTGACGGCCGTCGAACGGGAAGTTTTCAAATGCATCTGGAGGATCTTTCTTGATCGTTGAGGCTCTCGAGTACTCCTAGATACTCACCAACTGCTTCTCCAACAGTAATTTGCCAGGTCTTTGTGGTATAAATGCAAAGTTACAGCCAAGTTGCGCTGATGCCGGAACAAGCCGGATATGATAGCCGAGTTTCAACTTAGCTTCCTCCACAATTTTTTCTGTGTTTTACTCATTCCTCACATGTTGTTCAGATTTCTGATTGCACAATTGATTTCAGAGTCCTCTGAACTGAACTTCGGGGCCATTGGGAAGATCAGGAGCCGTAGAATCTGTAGTGAGTGAACAGATATTAGTTGTAGCTTCGCCAGGCAGGCTGCAAAGGCTGAATAAAGTTTATACACACCTCATAGCAGTCATATAATCATGCTCTGATGAAAAAAAGAGCTATTATCAGCGACTGGATACTGGGCCACCTTAGCAGTTTTGACCTTGTGAGGACAGATGGATTGGTGTGGATACAAATATATGGGCACTTGAAGGAAGGTACGGATCCTATGAGTGAATGGATAATTTTTCCGCGAATTTACATGATGGTTTCCGGACCTGCCGAATTTTTCTTCTGGCACTTTCCCAAAATGGAAAAAACGGGGCAGTGGGCCACTGCCTTAAATCGCTGGTTTGGACTCGTTCTGGCCACCCACATGTATCTCAAATTAGAAAAGTACTATGAGCCCACCATTATATACACCCAACATGTGAATCCAAGGTATTTTAGTGGTGTAAGCATTTGCCTTGAAGCCAAGGCTGAAGGGTGAAATCGGAGTTTGGATTGAATGGGGCGTTCTACAAAGCACAGACGGAATTTGTGCCGGAAGAGAGGGTACATATGGCTACATACGATGTATTTGAATATACTAATCAGCATAGTACGGCCTCTACACACCAATAACCCCTCCAAAAAAGCTCATCTATGCGCGCTAATGGAATTTGTGGGTTTTGACATGTCCCCCACCGCAACCAAAAAGTCGAGCCGGTGAAAGCCCACCGCTGGGGGAGGGGACAATACTGTGTATTTCAAATGCACTTACAAAGTTCTAGGGTCTTAATTTCCATGGGTGGGTCACTATAGCGGCTGCCGTAGTGGCCTACTGGAGGTCAGATAGAGGTCTTTCGTGAGGTTCCAGGAGACGACACGGAGAGGTTTTGATGTATGCGATGGCTCTATGTCATTCCCGAAGATCAGGCGATGAGAACGAGCCCCAGACCTTGTGGATCGGTGAAGAATTGGTAGAGAAATGGGCAGGAGAAAGCGCAAAGTGGTGCTCGGAGATAAGAAATGATGTTCACACGCCCGTTGCCGCCATTATAATTACGCACTGTTTTTGATCGCCGCCATCATTTGCCTCCAAATGTGACGTACAGAGTCCTCATAGGTCGCATACCGTGCCATAGGTCTCACATTCCGACTTGATGTATTGCACAGCCTGGTATTATGTAAATGGCCCACTACCTAGACTGGCCCACTAGGCAGTCGCTGATAATATAGAAAAATATTACAGGGCCGTGGACCCGTCACGGCCGTGCCATTGACCGTGCCGTCCCGTCAAGATTTTTCTGGACCACTCGACGGGCCGTTTTGAGATGGCCCGTGCCGTCGAAACCCCGTCGTTTCCACGGCCGTGCCCGTGACGGGCACGGGTGGCAGCCCTAGGCTGGTCTGGCTGCCATACAAGCCAGACTAATCAGACGCGGCCAGACGATGCCATGGCCGCCAGAGAAATACTGTTTTGCTGATGCATAGCCAGCGATGGTAAACTATTTCCAATTCTGTTCATGAGGCCGTGGGGATTCAACCGAAGATTGACGACGAGCGGCGTCTTCAGAACTCATGGTTGTCAATGTGATTCCGGAGAGTACACTAATTTTCCGGACTCTGGTGCGTGCCCTGAGTTCCTAATTTGGGCATACGTATGGGCACAGCCACGCAGCATGGTCACCGCCACTGGCACACCTCGTCTCCGCCAACGCCTTCATCGCTCGTGAGCTCATCTCGGAAGGTTACTCTGGCTGCGATGTCCGCGTCACCTACGCCCGCACTGGGGTGCCTGCCGTCTCCTCTCGTGTTCTTCTGTCCTCCACAACGTGTGTGCAGCCCACCCAAGAAACCTGAGCGAGAACGGGCCCTGCCGCATCCGCGAGCTCACTGCTCTCGTCCAAAAACGCTTCAAGTTCTCCGAGAACTCTCTCGAGCTCTACGTCGAGAAGGTTCAGTACCGTGATCTCTGCTATTGCTCAGTCCGAGAGCTTGAGATACAAGTTGCTCGGTGGTCTCACTGTCCGCCGGTTCGTTGTCCTCTTATTTCATCAGTGGCACCTCCTCCCTTAATTACCACCTGCAGTGCATGCTTGTGTCCTCCCGTTTCGTCATGGAGTCCGACCAAGGGTTGCGAGGTCGTCGTCTCTGGCATGCTCCGCGCGCGCTAAATCCATGAAATTCACCGACGGCTTCCGGGCTTCATGATCCACTCCGGTCAACCCGCCGTCAACTTTGTTGACTTTGCTGTTCTCCTGCGACGGGGTGTGCTCGGTATCAAGGTCAAATGTGAGTTGACTGGGCTGTCCCTGTAATCACATGGAGCAACCCGTATTCTGATGATTGTATGCTTCTCCTTTTCAGCTATGAGCACACAGGGTTTTTTGACCGCACCCTCTCTGATTACAGCCAGAAGGACTCTGCCCTCCATCTCATCCTTCGCATGCGTGGAGGCATGCAGATCTTTGTCAAGCTCACCCTCACGCTCGAAGTGAAGTCCTCAGACACTCTCGACAACGTAAAGGCGAAGATACAGGACAATCCATCCTGACCAGCAGCACCTGATCTTCGCGCTAGGGTGAAATTTGCTTTGCTTGCTACGACTTTCGCACTGATACTCATTTTTTTAGATATGATGAGTTACCGGGTGCGGCGAGGATTGATGTCGAACATCCCACCTCGCGCTCGATTTCCGGGGTGCCTCAGCCTTGTCAGAGTTTAATATTACCAGGTTCTCGTGCTCGACACCCGATCTCATGCCAGTTCAACACGAAGATGGAGTATACTGAGCTTTTGTGTTGCGTGTTAATGTATCTCGGCAGTTTTTCAGTATCCCAACACATTGTCCATCACTGCGTTCCGGTCCCCGCTAAACTTAGCCTCAGTCTAGTCGGCTAGCCATAGCCACCGAGATGACTCAGTGTAGTTGAGTCTAGTTGGCCTAGGCATAGTCTCCGTAGCTCGGTTTATGTCTGGCTAGCTCTTGGTAGCTATCTGTAGGTCTTTGTAACTGAGTTTGCCTCAGCCTGGCTCTGTCTAGTCAGCTATGCAGAGCTAGGAAGATGTATTTATATCTTTGGTGCCTCTGCAGTGGAAGAGTAAATTTCATTGAAATTTCGGTGATTCTAGCTCTGTGTAGCTGAGGCTAGTCATCTAGACTTAGCTATGCATACCTACGCTGATCTGAGTTTAGCCGGCTACGCACAGTCCACATGAGCTAAAATCAAATTGAGTTTAGGCGGCTAGGCAGAGGCTGTGTAGCCGGCTACGCACAGCTAGGCACAGTCGTCATGAGCTAGGCAGACTAAGTTTAGCAGGTAGCGGAATGCAGTGCATAAATTTGTCTGATCCTGCCTGGCGTCGCGGTCCAACTCTGGAAGACATCAGGAGTAATTTGCGTGACAAGATCAATTGTACTACCCTCAAACAAAAGATGCAACGACTAGGAAAATGCAATGTAAAGAGAAACCACGGCCTGCATGCTCTATCAGCCCAGTTTCAAAGAATGTAAAGCTCTTCGAGTGTATATCTTTTTTTTTTCTCTTTGCGTACTATGTCACATGTGACCCGACGCGAATGCGCGTCTGTTCCAGTGGCCGTGTGTGCGCCCTTTTATTATAGAATTATCTCTCAGGCGATCGGTGGTCGACACAAAACGAAAGTAGGAAATGTTGCCAGCAAAAAGGTGGAGTCTCGCCTGATTCGAACCCACTGTGGATCAAAAATAATTTTAAGTAAGCGAAGCAACATAACCACTCCGCAACATGACCTTTCTTGAACCTGACCCAACAAGCCCTCATACCCTCCTCTGGGTCCGAATATTTGAATAGAAACCTATTCAAATATACCTCGGGACATAACACCAGAGCCATTTTCCGTGGCGAAGACACGGGTAATTGCTAGTCTATATAAGAAAAAACGTGGCTTGTGTAGTTAAAAGTGGCGCCTGTAGGAACAGACAATGTCATCTGCTCCACAGTTTCACTGAAATTTGTTGAGATGTTGAATTGTACGCGATCGCTCCGCTCCACTCGACTGTTAGATTTCTGTTTATAAAATGTTGAAATGTTGAAAAGATGCTTCGTCAACCTCCAATTGGTATGAAGGTGGGTTTCGGACGGTACACTCATAAGCCCAACTAAAGGTGCTAGGTACGTTGGAAGCATGAATTGAATATATGGTCATGGCATGTCACGGCGAGGAAGGGCAAAAAAAAATGAGCTAGATGCGTTCTGCTGCAAGAAACACAGTCTCCTACCCAACCTCACTTACGGGGTTGGGAAGACAGAATAGTGTCTTTTAAATAGTGTCTTTTAAATCATACCTCAGACGGGCACGATAAGGTGAACGACTAAGGTATGCTCGTGCGTAGCGACAGCATAAGCGAGCGGAGAAGGCGGAGGAAACTCCGAGCGGAAGTAAAGTCCGGTCGGGATGAGGAGATGATAGGATGTACAGAATTAAGGTAGGAGGTCTATGCACGCGTGCCTCCGCGTGCCAACTTTATGGTGCATCGAGCTTCTACTTCAACAGTAAATCATATTCACGCCATTTTTTGGGGGAGTTGAAGGGAGAGGGAGTCGCCATTGGTGGAAAGAGAAGGAAAAGGGTGACGTATGCGGCAAAGGTGCGTGATATAATTTTCTGAAACTGTGGCGATGCGAGGTTTATTGATGTGATAATTGGTGCATCAAAGGTCATCAGGAGATATGACTGCGGGAGCGGGCGCGGGCGAGCTCCATATGCATCGCCCCCACGCAGCGACAACCATGAAGCAGTCCGCCGCCGGACGGCGTGCAATTATAATTTCCACCCCTGTGGACACCACTACCCCCGGGGTTCCCGCTTACTACGCCGAGGACGTCGCAACTGCCCGGGCGCTGAAGGGGCCCGATTTTTCATATTTGCTGGGGAATGAGGGCAGGTGGGCTGCGGACGGCCCTGGCCAGGACGACAACGAGCGGGATGGTATCACGATGGCCACAGAAGAGACCCCTGGAGAGGTGGCGGGTGCGACTCGGAGGGGGCCGAATTTCGAACGCTGGGACAACGGGGTACGTTGTGGGCTTTCAGATGTACCTTCTTGAACTTACTGTCGCCTACAGGGTTTTCCGATGCGAGTTTTTGTGACCGAGCATCGCGAGGAAACCCCTGATGAGATGCTGAAGGGTGAGGGTCGGGTTTCCACGAGAAATATGGGAAATGCGAGAGCCCTGACCTTCTCTTCCGTTGCTCACGGCAAACTTGCATCGGCCCGGCGATGTATTGTGAACAGTGCATTGCGGACATGCATTGCCAGTTGCACACATGCTTGAGGTGTGTTTGTTTGAAGTGTCCTTTCGTTGAGTTTGAAGTTTTTTTATTGATCAAAAGCAGGAATGGATGTGGACGTTTTTTAGGCCCGCAACGGTGGACGAGCTGAAGGTTGATGCTCGGGTGCCAGACGCCGTACCAAAATCCATTAATTCCGCCGGGTGGATGATACAGATAGTAGAGATACAATAAAAATGTTGATTCTCTCAGAGGTTGGTTTCTTTCCCAAGATTTCAACTCAGGTCTGAAAAAGATTATTTTTTAAATGATTCGCAATGCACACAGATAACCACTGCGTTGAGACCCTCCGTAGTCAGAGTCTGACTACGTTCACGGAGCTCGGACTACGTGCGACTGACGTCTGACTACGGCTGTAGTCAGATCTCGTAGTCAAAGGGTTTGCCTACGTTCACGGAGCTTGACCTACGGCATGTAGTCAGGCTGTGCCTACATCTGCCTACCTTGTCCTACTTTGTTCTACCTCTTCCTACTCCGCGTAGGCACTGCTCGTCCAACCTTTCCCGGCCCTTTTTCGGCCATTTCTTCGTTAATCCACTGCTCAAACCTCTTCGCCATCTGCAGTTCTTGTCCATGACCCTGGTCCCTAATTTAGATGAATGAGATCTTGATGCAGACCATTGCTCCGATGCCAAGTCCCATCGACCCAAACATTATTAGCAACTTGCGATAACCCAACAACTATTATTTGCATAAAATTTAAGCACAATAACGCCAACTAGTCGAGGCCAACCTGTGACTATAGTCAGATGTAGTTGCAGGTAGGCCAACGTAGTCGCATGTATTATCTGTGACTGGGTACCCGGCCACCTTAGCAGTTTGAGGAGTTTTGAACGCGAAAGCATCGAGTTACCAAGGGCTTTAGGACATCATAACGAAGGCTAGGATCTTAGGAATGAGATGTATCAACACACAATACATTTGGTAACAATTTCGTGGCTCAGTGAATATTTTGCCGGGGCAAGTCCCAAAGCGGCAAAAACTAGGTATCCGGCCAGGGACGCATACACCAACTAATACGAGAGCAAAGTGTTTGAAACATGACGGAATATTAGCAGTGGGTATGAAATGTTGTCTTGCATAGGTAATGGGCATGGTGAAACTGGCCAAAGGATCTGGAGCGCATACCCCTTCTGATGCAGATTTCGATATTTTGACAATATTTCACCAATATTTGAGGTTATTGCAACAACCACTAGATCAGATTTTGACAGGATGAGCATCTAGGGGTAGCCAGGTGTCGTGTGGTCAGAATGAGCAGCAGAAGTCGTGAAACGATGAAGCGGTTGTTGAGAAAAAGACGGCTGACCAATAAGGAAACCGTGTTCGGGATTACCCGCCAATCAGAGATCTGGCACAGCATCACGTCAATCTGATCAAATGGGCTCAAATCTGGTTTTTAGGGTCGTATGTGTCTATTTTCCCCTATACAACTCGAACTTTGCCCAAAAATCAATCTACCAGTGCTACAGGACCCAAGTGGCCGGATAGCTAGTCTGGCCGGATAGGCAGTCGCAGATAATAGGCCAATGTCCATGCAACTACCTCCGTAGTCACACCCTCTGACTACGGGGGGCCTCAACGCAATGAACTATCGGAATTTAGCAACATCCCGTGGATTCCTGTCAGCACAGCCGGCGTCCAATGGATTACGTCGGACGGGCGTGCTGTGTCCGGTGGAATCTGGTGGATGGCCCCCGGAATCCAGCGGACGGCACCGCCTGTGGCGGTGCGCCCTTCTTACTGGTATCGATAGAACGATTCGGTTGAGGTTAAAATCTTGGGTTGAAAGGGACGGGCAGATGTGGCATTAAGGCGTGGGCCGGCGGGTTGATTACACCTGCCACTTGGTCAGACCAGCCTTTTATTTTTATTTTTATTCTGGATTCCGTGCATGCAGGGTGGGGGAGGGGAGGGGAGGTTGAAAAGGTCGTTGAGGGAGTACAAGAATCCTAAGACCGATCCAAAATATTCGGATTTCAAGTTTCAACTGGGTGGTGCGATGGGCTCTCCCCTGGCCGGGTTGATATTGCTAGGGCGACTGGGCTTCGATAAAGATAGTTGGACTATAGAACGGTCTAAGCCCCAGACCAGTGGAAGAGTAAGAGATTGACAATCGGAGGATCACAGTGTACCGCTGCTAAGATCGCGCAGGATCGCCACTAATAAGAGGGATTTCACTGTGGTAAATTGCAGCAGGAGGCTATTTGACACGCAAAAGAACTATATAATCTGTCTTCTCGGCTTGGGATTGGCGGTACAGGAGAAGCACAATTCACGCCACTTTTCGGTCAGCGTCGTTGGGAAGTACTGTCTCCATGTTCAGCGACCCTGTAAGATATCTGAGTTGTGTCCCGATCACCGGAGGATTCAGATTATGACCCACATTTATAATGTCCTTGGACGGGATCCGTATAATCAAACCACACCCAACCTTTCGCGACTCCGTTGCAGTTCGTGGCGGGTTGGTCCGGGTACTAAGGTCGTGTATGAGATAAAGTTGCAGATGTAGAAGGATCTGGCAGCGCTCACGTCCTCCTCATTAGTTTTGACGTAATATTTACCTGTGCCCCAGTTCTTCTCGGCGGTTGATTTGAGCGTCGCCCAACCAGGGACTATTGGAAACGTCAGGATGAATTAATTGCTCATAATGGACGCACTAGTTTGGGCTTGATCGGCGCTTAGGTCGATACAACCGGAGGCTGCCGCTGGCATAGCAGACACCAAGAGGGGTGTCGCAAGCGCAAGGGAAACTAGCCAGGAGATAGAGGGAGCCATTGAGGATACAGTGAGGGGCAAGAGTGTGTGTGTGGGGAGGGGGAATAGACCAGCTGTTGAGTTCGAATAATGGGCGAGTGAATCTGATGACCAGCACACAGATACTGTTCAAAATCGCTGTTATCTGGCTTTTATAGACCTGGGAAAGGCGGTGCATGCGAGGTCATTGGGGGTGATGAACCATGTTGCAACTAGTCTCACCGACCCTCGATACGAGCTGAGACGATGAGGGCGTTGCAAACCTGGAATGGTAACGGTATATTATTTTGAAGGATACATGCTCTTGCACTGAACTGAACTGAATGATTGGTTGCCCACCCTGGCTATGATGGATACACGGCAGTACTACTGCCGTGCAGCTATGAGTACACTGTAAATGTAAGTAACGATATATGTAGTAAGGGGAAGTACGCTACTGTTGGGTCCAGGGAACGTAAAAGACTGAGAGGCCAGCGGCCGGTGCGGCCCAATGAGCAGCGGCGGGATTATTTCAAACTTGAAGAGTGCCGACGGCAGTGCGGATTTTAGTGGCCTCTTTCAACATTTTCAGGGACCAAAAATTGCAAACGCTCTGCTTGCAGTTGTAAAAACAGAGGACATGGGGATTTCGGAGAAGTTGCCGTAACAACGTGACGACTTCCGAACAAGCATCAATCTTTGAATCGAAGAACATTCATTCAAGTGATACATTGAAACAAACCCCTAGATATATATCATTCCAAGTTTATAACCAAACTAATCTTACATGGTAGAGCCACAAAATGTTCAGAGCCGAACTGTCCACAATGATAATCCGTAACACCTTTGGGGTCCAATTTACCAGGTCCATAGCACCATTGTCTGTCGTCTACCTCTTTATAACCTTAAGCGTGTCTGTCTTAAGCCTTTTTAAACCCTACAATCAAAGCCAAACTCTCCGCTGAGCCCGACCCTAAATTACAGGACAACTTATTTAGTCTTCACGTAGGGGTCAACTTATTGAGACTCATGCGAATTCAAAAGAGCTCCGCAGATCAGGTGAAGTTCCAGAGCTTTCGAACATGCTTAACTTCATAAAAAGTGGGTACCCATTCTGGGTGCAGACTTCTCCGATTGGCTTGGCCGAATGGCTTGTACCGCTCAATGGAGTTTGAATTTGGCTTGACGGGCTTGGGCAGGCGTGGCTAGGGCTTGGGCTTGGCTTGTGCTCGCCTAAACCAAGTGCTCGTCCTGCGGATAAATCATTTATAACTCTTTCCTTCAGTGCCGTTGTCAACTAATGCCGGCCAACACGGAGTCTTGAAGAGCGATGTCCTTAGTATTCGGCAGACGTGTAGGATAATCATGACAAAATTTGAGTTTTTTCGCATAAAGCCGATGAAACGACCCTCATTCTGGCTTCCGCCGCTGAGTTGAATTTGAGCTCTCCTCTTCTCTCACCTGGTGTCGCGTCCCAACATCATACTCGGTCTTCAAAAATTGTTGCCGATACATTTCACGATATCATACCGTCCCATAACTCAACCGCTCATTTATCCCGCCAACCAAGGTACTATAGCAACTCCTGCTGGCGCATGGCGCGCACCTGCGCATTAATAAGACACTCCTTGCAATTTCAGCAGAGCAGCCGCTCGACTCGGGGGGCAGGTCGTGCCAGACGTTCTTTTTTCTTTTTTCTTCGACTTGCGACCTGAAACTCAATGTCTGCGCGGACTTCATACCCAGCGGCACTTTCTACTGGTCTTACACTGTTCGTGACATATCCCGTCTGCAGGGAATTACTTCTTTGGATGCACCAGACCAGGAGGCAATGGTCATCGATTCTCGGATATGTGAACAGTATCACGAAATATGATATCGGGACCTATCACAGTTCCGTACGATCACTCCGCCCATATCGCGGTAAATCTGGCCGCGGTAAGTAATTGCCTGAAATTCTTGGGACGATCTGCTCGAAGGCTCGGTTGAGATTGCATCTTTGCCAGACGTAAAGGTTGAAGTCGGTCAGTGGCGTGGAGTAATTTCATCTGGTTTGTCTGGGGTGATCTATCTTACAAAATCATGTTTATTCAAGTTTCAACTCGTGCGAAGTGTTTTCCCCCTCTCAGCACATATGTGGTACTCTCACAGGCGGTCTTCGCTCAGCCAAGCGAATCACATTTTCAGCCGTCTCCAGATCACAACAAATTTCGAGAATTATCGTTGGCGTTGATTTTAAGATCACGATATCTGCAACGGAAGACGGCCCCTCTGGCTATCTGTTTCTTTGCCCAACAAAGTATCTTCAGGTCGGGTCGTCATCACTCAAATGGCGGGACTTTGCATGGAGGCGGCAACACATCTCGGATTTCCTTTCCATTCAACTGGGTATGGAGATCGAGGGGCAGTACTGGGACGCCAACGTATACGCGGGACTGCGTCAATTCCACCGCGCCAAAGGTTTCGATCCAGATAGTCAGGACGTCGCCCGACAACTTGGGGAGCCACTTTTCCAAATGCATAATGAGACAGATCCTCCATTTGCTCACGGTGTGTCAACAATTCCTCACCAATCGTTTCTTTCTGTCTGAAATAATGAACAGTGGATCCCGATGATCCTAGGTCCGAAGAACAAGACGATGAACCCGAGCTGTCGAATCTTCATGGTGACATACCCCATATTAGTATGGTGTTCCTTTTGTAAAAGAAAAAGTCAAATCAAATCAAATCCCGTACAATGTAAGGTTGCACCTCATATATCCCGAGTTTGAACGATATGTCAACGAGTTTGAGAGCATGTATTGTATTTGAACCCGCGAAGTCACCATGAGTTGATCGCCGTGTACAGCCACTTTCTTCTCTCTATTTTGATGCCCAGTTCTCCTTTCTCACCATTATCGCCAAAGCCCAAGTCGATATAGACGGATTTTTGTATCGTGGATTCGGCGCCCTGTCAGTGGTCCACCGTCAAAGGGAAATCCATCTTCGCCGGCCTCCTCGCGATGGAGACGAGCTTGGACGGCGGTTACGACTCTTGCCAAAAGTCAACTCAAGAGTCGCTCAACGGATCGATATAACCTATCTCCGCGCGCAAGCCATCGCGCGGGTCCGCAGCCCGCAATTTTCTTGTAAATGATGGTCACTCGGGCGGCTATTTAGGCGCCCAAACCTTGACGTTCAGAATCAAAGTCCGGAGCGCTTCTTCAGCCACAAATCCTGCTATCCAAGCCACTACGGCTGCACAATCCCTCCGAAAATAGCTCCGCCTATGGAGTGATTGGATTGTCGGTCCAAACAGGACAACCAATAGGTTGAACGTTGCGGACACTGTGATGGGGGAAGAGTGGTATGATCGTTGGGTGGGAGGAATCAGGGCTTCAACGCCCAGGATCATTTGAGAGCATTCCGTATGAAGATGTATATTCCACGATAAAGCTGGCAGTGGGATCTGCTAGACTGCTAGTCCAATGTGAATTTGTGGGTGACTGGAATGCCGATTCCTCCTTGATTACCGTCATTTTTGAAGACAAAGTTGGGATCTGATAGAATTAAATGGAAACACTGACCGGAAAGCGGTTTATCCAGGCCATCGCCGGGTTTTTATTCCAATGTGCTGGGTCTCGTGACGGGGAAAAGCGAAAAAGAATTCGCAAAAAAAAAGAAAAGAGAGCTCACGCGGGGCTAACTCCTGTATTACTATTCATTATAAATGATCATTATTCAAATGTACAAAAGTTTACATCGGTACGCAAGAGGTAAAAATGCGTAAAAAAAAAACCTGCCAACTTGAACAGAATCGCGTCACCAGGATTGAAGGTAGAATGCGAAGACGGAGCCATATTCGTGTTCCCCACGACGCAGCGCAAGACCTAGACAACATTGCCTGAAGTTTAGCCATAAGATCGGTAATGTATATAGGCAGAGACTTGGCGCACGCACGGGGAATGCCTCGCAGTTGTACGACAGGCGTGTTTTAGGCCCCAGATTCGCGCGGGGAGCATTAGATTGAACACTCCGCACAGGTGGGTCGACTCTGGCATGGACCGAGACATGGGGATGATGAGATGTTTGTGCTCAATGACGCGTTAATTCTCCGTCCAAGGAGATGTAAGCACCTGTAATTAATGTTGTCGTGGGCCTGCACTTCACCGATGGCCTGCATGGTGGGCAAAAAACCCGTGCGAATCGGCGAGAATTCGCTGAAGAAACGCAACTGCCTCAGTAAAAAAAAGGAACAGAACACAGTAATACATAATACACGCACAGGCACATCAAAGGAGGCGCAGTTGGCTCACTTAATCTTGCGCCTAATGAGCTGCTGTTGTTTTTCTCCAACTGTCGCGTCACCGACCGGCGACAATACCATTACACTGCCAAGATCGCAATTTGCACAAATAACGGGTCACAGAAGGCTCAGTTCACTTCGGCGTACAAACACAGTATAAGTCCAGTATATTTGGGCCCAATGAGCTGGTTTTCAAGGGATCCACGGCGAATATTGACAGCAGGCATGCCAGGTTCCAAGTCGACCCGTTTCGTAAAGATAGCTGGTTTGATTAAGATAAAAAGTGTCCAATAGTGAGGTGGAAGTTGCGTGTGAGGATCTGAGGCCGATTTCTTGCAGAGCCAGACGTGGTGAAGCGCGCGTGCTTGAGAAAGGAAGCGAAAAGGAAGCTGGCAGATAATAGCATGATTCTGGCCGGGTTCCAAGTCCATGGCCTCAAACTAACGGGTTGAGAGCGGATGACTGTGTCGGTCCAACGGCGTATGTAAGCGCGCAAGCGCTAAACAGAACTATAATGCTGTCGCTCATGCAGCTATCTAACGTTCCACAAAAAAGAAAAAAAGAAAAAGATGGTAGGGTGATGTGACATCTGCCAGCCACGGTGTTATCTGCCATCCGGCGAGTTTATCTCACTCTCGTTGGTTTTCGACGATCTAAAGACGAATTGCGAACCCAATTCTTCATTGAGACCCCTGATTATGTACACGAATTAAGGTGAAGTGGAATGGTCTCAAAATGCAAAGGTGGCAGATAACTTCACAGCCACATGGCAGATAACACCCGGCTGATCGCATCTCCCCACGTCTGTTTGGCATTGTCTGCCTGTGCTCTCCGTCGGATCACGGCATGTCACTGTTGGGAATTCGGCTCATGGAGCATGTCTGTTGTCAAGTTTAACCCGATTGGGTTAAACGAGACTTAAACGCGGGCCGCCATCCCGAATTATGATGGCAGTTGCGACATGCTGTGAGGCCGACGTTTGACAGAAGCAAATTGTGGCGGGTCAGTTGCGGGTCAGTAAATATTCTATTGCATTGCGCAGGTATGAAGTATGAGAGCATAAGTAAAACCTCTGCAAAAGAAGAAATCAAATCAAATAATGGGTCTCACCTGGCAGCTAATGCCGGGCTTGATCACAAACCACAACAATCAGGTTGGGTGGCACCGCCAGCAACACCCCCCACTCTCAACAACTCTTCATCTGTCGACTGGGTATCAACGTCGGCACTCTGCAGCACCCCCTGTGCACTGCAGACGGATGTGGACTGGCCAGAGACGTTGGCATCGGCAGTGCCACTCGACACACCCACACTCATTTTCACGGGCCTTTGACGCAGTTGCCCTGTGTTGGGGGCTCATCCCACTCAAGAATTGGCCACATGGCCTGGCGTGTTCCATTATGCCTATGCACTCCTCTTTCACCTATGCCACCTCTTCTCTTTCATCCTCGGGACCACTTCCCGTTTCCGGCGTATCCATTGATGGAACATGCCACCCACACTTCCCACCAATTTCGACAACCAGTACACCTCATGGTCGCATATTACTCAAGCACACCGAGCTCACTGCTTCTATGCACCCTCCTACCTCGTTTGGGCACTTTTGCATCAATCCCTGGCTTCCGTTTCGGGGGCGGAGCGCGGGGGCCCGGAAGGGCAATGCACTACCGACATACAAACTTTTTGGGAGCGATCTTCTCTGTACGGGCACTTTTGCATCGATCCCTGGCTTCCGTTTTGGGGGCGGAGTGCAGGGGCCTGAAAGGGCAATGCACTACCAACATACGTACTCTGTCGATAGCATGTAGCAAAGTAGCCACATAGGCCGTAAACGGCCTGAGCGCTACTATAAATATACTGAAGTCATCATCATACCTGGCAGCTAATTGTAGTACTGAATGCGTGCATCAATTTTTTTTTCAGCTTTCGGCACTTTTTGATCTTTTGGAAAGAATGGCTCATATCTCGCTCAATTCTGCACAGATTAAGGCCGGAGATGGCGCATTTTCTTGTGTTGATTCATACGTAATTAATGATTGCCAGAGGAAAATAGAAAACTTCAGGTCATCTAGTGTATGGGGCCATCAGTACCTTGAAACTGACCTGGAAACTTCAAATCTCGTTAGAACAGCCTGAACGTTTGGGACAACATGCTTGCATACATTGTAACCAATTTTATGGAGCCTTTTCTGGAGCGTATTTCTAGGAGCTTTGGTATTTCACTTTTTCAGTCCAAATCTTATATGGTGCATAACTACCGGAGCTGTGGCACTGAAATACCCCGGGAAAGTGTTGTTAGAATGAGTAAGGTAATCCACCTCTTAATGAACATGAAACACGTCGAAAACGCGTCAAAATTGTGTCGGACACGCTCCAAAAACAGATACATCAAACAGTCCGAGTCTGCTTGCTGCTCTTAGTGGCATCCAGAAAATGAGACAAGGGGAAGAAAAGAATGAAAAAGAAGGGAAAACATGTGCACCCCATTAAAAAGAGGGTGTGTTAACAAAAAAGTATGAAAAGTGTGATTCCGGGGCTGATGCAGATTTGTAGGCCGCATTCCGAGACACCATCTCGCAGTGTGGCCTATAAAGCCATACAGTGCATCTTTATGAGTTTTGAGATGCCTGGACAAAATACTGACCCTCCCTGCCTGTGCGTCTCTTTGTCATAGGGTGAACAGTTTTATACACTTTTCCTGACTGATCTGCAGTTTTTGCTCTCGTTTCAAGGTTTCCAGGTGATTTTTCCCAAATCAAATTATTTAGTGCAGTATTATACGTGTATAGTACTACTGTATTGAACCCATAGAGGTCCCCAAGCACTCGAAACCCCTACAGCAAGAGGATGGGTGAGATTAGCTAATTTGGAATAGCGATCAGGCTACGCCCAGTAAAAATATAATGAATGGGCTATACACTGCACTGAAAGACTGCGAATCCATTGCACGTTATTTCGAGACAAATGAACCAGAATTGAGCAAGATAGAGGGAAAAGAAAAAACACTGTCAAAATGCGACCCAAAATGGCACAAGATCGGACCTTTCGGTTGATCGGTTTTGGTCGGACCTCAATATCTTGAATATGATTTGCTGGCCGTTTAACTCGATTCAGCTTTATGCCCGGAAGGAATAAACTTGAATCGCCGTGCCGGTGCTTCAATCAATCAACTTGATTTCTTATCCTCCTTTCTTTCTCTGCTCACTGGAGCTGCCGGACTGCTAAAAAAACCTCGGATTTGGGTGCAGGTAAGTCTAACAAATTCCCTCTCTCTCTCCTTTTTTTCTCTTTTCTCAACTTGAAAAACTTGAATTCGTTGCTGTAACAACAGACATAAACCATAAGCCGGGAATTTAACCTTCAGAACCACGGCTTTTCTTCGGGCTGACATTTGGAGCGGACAACTGCGCGCTCCACCTCGCTCCACTTTGACGTTTGTCTAGGACACTGACGTCTTTTCCTACGTAGATAACAAAAGAAAGCCTGACCACGCAGCTCAGTCGGAGGATAATTGGACGAAAGCACCTGCGCAGCCGCTGTGTGGGCTGTCGAATTCCGAGAGATGGTCAATCAAAAAGGACGTGAGAATGAAACAAACCACTTACACATAGGAGTTAGAGAATTGTGCAGGGTCAAACCGGAACTCGCGCTTGCCGCCGTCTGCCTCCTGAATTGATAACGTCCAGATGCCCCAAAAATGCCCTTCGTTGCCAATCAGTTCCACCACTGCCTCTGGCAATGCGTGGAAATAAATGGTGGCATTTTCCACCGCTTCCGGATTTACTATCCTTCTCATAGGCGTGTTATCCCATATTCTGCAGTGAAGACACCGATCTGAACATTCCTCCAATTCTGTGTCGTGATCATGCTTCAACTTTGTAGTCCTCTGACTTTGTACTGAAGTGACTGCATATCATGTAAGCGACCCACTGAAAACAAATTCATGAGGCCCACAGACCTAACATGAACCCGTCAGTTGGAAGTTGACAATCCCATGAATGCTCCTCGAGAAGCGACGGCAGACGTTGGTAGAAATACTCCTGGATACTCCGGCGAGTTTCTCTTGCCGCTGGATCGTGAAGCGAAACTGTGGTTGTCCGGGTGACCTCAACAGCCTGATATTCGTCTCCCCAACATTCATACCTTGAAAGAGGTGAGGGGAAAACATAGGGAATAACTCCTCGGCATACCGCACATAGTCTCCCACGACATCTGGGAAAATACCGTCTCCGCTACGAATAAATTCTTCCCCATCTTCATCGATCTCGGCTGAAGTAAATGGATTCGTATCGACGATTTTCCTCGCTCGAAGTTCGTTCAGGACGTTGCACACGATCATCAGTCCTGCCGATTTGGTTACACAGGCCACAGTTCCCAATTCGACGGTATGTTCGGTTCCGACGTCCGTCAAGGTACGGGAGATTTCCCGTGGCTGTAAGTGCCGGGGAGATATCCTGTATGCGGTCGCCGCTTTTGTACAGTTCCTCGCGGACGCTTCTGAGGTCAGATAGCCTGGCCTTGGGATCATTTTCTATGCAGTGATGCCAGAGAAGACGGAGTGCAGACGGTATGGCTGCAATCGGTGTCACTCTTTATATTTCAAAACATGTTGAACACTTACCGAAGCCGGCACGAAGACCGAATAACGTCTCGAGAGAAGTTAGCTGATGAGACCTTAGGCGAAGGTTTTTTCAAACCTGAAGTACTTCGTTCTCCTGTTCATGAATATCAAAAAGCCCTTCGACGTCGATACTTTCCAGAAAGGAGCTGACGTCAAGATCACTGTGCAACCCAGTGGCTCGTGTTAGTGAGAAGCCTCAGAAAGGGGAACATACTTGATTCTAGTCAGGAGGCCCGAGATATCAGTTCGATCCCAATGTTTCGACGCAGTTTCGCAGGGTACTGAGAACGAAGCGCGAGTAGGTTCATATTTTGGTCGAGGTTTACGCTTGGGAAGGTCGACATTCAGAATGACCTTTTCACCATTGTACTGTATGCTGGACATCTCGTTCTAAGAAACAAGAAATTGAGCGCAAGATGGGGGATACAAATTTTCCTGTTGGCACCGCACCTTCAGTTTCGACAACGCAAAATTGTTCTCTCGCAAATGATTCATGCCCTCCTGAAGTAAGTTGAGTGAGATTCATTATCGTGAGATATTCCAAACTCACAAGCACACCCGAAATCTAACAATTACGGAAATGAGTTTCAGTAAGTAAGAAGCACCAGGAGGCGTACAATTTGTATTGCTGTTATCTGGAGCACCATGCGTGATTGACCGTACAGGCCCTGGATTACATTGTGGGCCGGACTGTGAAAGGCTGAGAGGTTTGTCAGGAAAAAAATATGGGATGTGCAAATTCAGGTTGGCACTCAACGTAGCTCCATCACAATAAAAGGCACTGACGCCATCAGCGACGATGCGCCGAGAAACGGCAAGTTCGGATGTCTGTAGCATTGTCAATAACGAATATTCGCACCCGGAGGGCAGAGTACCTCAAGGGCATGAGTCGGTCAACTTCCTCGAAGAATTTCTGAACCAGGGGTTAGTTTTCGATAATCATCGAGACTGGTCACTTACAGATACACTCCTGTAACGTCGCACCAGGACTCGATTTTGATCAACTCTGAGTCTTGCAATCTCTCTCGTGTGGCTCGAATTCGTTGGGTTCAACATTTGTTCAGAGTCTGCATCAGCGAGCTTAAACACTGGATATTGCTCCTCCCGCTGCCGTGTCTGCCTTTTTGCCAGTTCCGTGGTGACCTGCAGATGGTCGGTACGCAAGATAGAATGATAGGGAAGATTAACTCACGAGAAACTGAAGCTGGGCGGCGGCGATCTTTCTTCGATATTCTGCCAGTTCCTCCCCGTCCTCTTTCTGATAGACGAAACGCCAAAACAGACCTCGTTTACCGATCTTCTCCACGAAGGCAGCGACGTCCTCCAAAGCTCTGGGCAAAATGAATAATTGTCGTCATTGAAGAGAAAAAAGGCTATTACCTCTGGAATGCTATGACCCCTTCGGCGTACAGATCAGCCGTCATCGAGTTCGGCACCCCCGGATAGACCTTCGATATCTGGCTGACAGAATTGCAGACTTCCTCCGACAACTGTTTTGCCTTCCGTTTGTTTGTCTTCGCCCCCTGCAAGTATCTCAGCAAGATAATAACACCACAGGACGCCGCCGGCGCTTACTTCGGCAGACGTGTATATCCGCACAGCAACGTTTACGAGAGGTTGCAGGGCAGGAATGTTGGATCCATTGGATAGGTCTTGGAGTAAGTTCAAAGCTCCAGAAATCACAACGCGCGGGCCAGACGACATGGGGGATGCAGAGTAGAATAAGCGCTGAATCCAGCAGCGCCCTTAGACGCTTAAGAGTGGTCACAGGTCTGCCTCGTTTCGATTGGCGCTTATCTATTAACAGCATTTACGACGGAGTGTTTACAGCTATGCCCAATGGGAAGCATGGAGAAGTCGACGGCAGACGCAGAAGGCGAGAAGCACAGCTATGAAAGATTGGAATGAAACGGATTGCCTTCGAATGTGGAGTACGCACTGAATGGGCAGACAGAACAGGAGACACTGGAAACTTGCCTGCTGAACAAATTGGTATTACGCCAAGGTGAACAAAAGGCAAATCAGACAACGTCGCTCGGTGCAGTCATGACTCGGCTTTGAGCAGACTTTCTCACCTGAGACGGAGAACAGCCTTCCGCATAGGAATGCGGAGGGCGGTATTTTGAACCCATGGCAGTCCGCGAAACACAGTGACGGGGCAGTACGGCGCGGAGATAAAGATCGGTCAGATATCAATTCGCTGCTGTAATTTGGGTACATGCCTTCAACACTCGATGATTCCTCTCATGCAGACAAACAAAATCTAGATATCAAAACGCTCACTCGTCGTCGTAAATTCCACGTACACCGGTGGATGTACACCTGTAGTCTCTTATTCATTTGCGGCTCCATTTTATGATACAAAACCAATGGCTGTGTCTTGGCATACATCTGGAAAACCGTAGCCGAGCCATAGTTGAGCCATAGTGCTATAGCACCCATAGTGACTTATGGTACTGGATAGTACTGTGCGGTAGTACACCGAGCGCTATGCAGCACTAACTAGCACTATGGCACCTTGCACGGCGACTACACATTGCTGGCGAGTTTCTGTCGGTTATTTATGGTCAGTCCCCCGCTATTTCCTGTGGCACCAGAGGAGGCAAAAATATTTGTTATACAATGGTGAAGCGATACAAATGTACGCAGAAATCATTTTTCAAGAGCAGAAGATACTTTGTAACAACCTACTGCGTGGAAGGATGAAAGAGAGTTTCCGTGGACAACAGAATTAAAATAGAGGCGAACGCAGGGGAGATGGGGGCAATCAAAACATCAAGTGCGAAGCATGCGTGTGGCTACCACCGCTGCGCAGAAAATGATATTGTAAGGGTGCGAAATATGTAGTAGGTAGAACAGTGCATAAAACGCATGATGCCATTAGAGATGCATGGCCGGGGTTCTATGTGTCCAAAAGGCGTTTCCAGATGCAGACCGACGTCAATATTCCTACGCAGTTGAGCACTCTCCAACGAACGACAACTCGGAAGCAATGGCCCCGAAGTCTTGCGAGTGAGTCAGGCGAGGCTTAGCTTGTTCCATAACCCCTTCGCCTCATCTCCATAGGAAGAACGGAATTAACGGAGGCAAAACGGATGATCGACTATCAAAACTGATGGACTATCGCGGAGTTTTGGAAAGCGGCAATCAAAGAACCAACCGGAGACATCTGGGTGGCTGTGACTGTGACGCTGTCCTTCTTGCAATCTTGCCCCACAGTCCACAACCTTGCCAGCCCGCTCTCGCCTTGTCTTCCTCTTACCCTGGGAGGATTTTTCAGACAGAACCTCTTGGCGTGGCCCTCTCCTTCCACCAGGGCATCTACGGGCCTACACGTGGGTTCCACGTAGCATAACTGTCATGCCACCTCAGCCAACCGAAATGTGCGAAAACTGCACCGTAAGGCGCATGGATCTCCGCCGCTGCGCAGGATGCGGTCACGTACGCTATTGCGTATCACTCTTCTCTTTGCGTTATCTGTGTAATTTTTCTCATGATATATCTGGCCCAGTCGAAAGAATGTCAAAAGGCGCACTGGAAACAGCACAAGCCGTTCTGTACGGGGAATATCGAGCTAATGAAGGAAGCGACGGCACTGGGGCCTGATTACCGTGACCGACTGAAGGCCATCGGCAAGTGGAGCGAGGCGTTCAGCGTCGCGATTGGCTCGGCCTCGGTTAGCGCCCTGGATATTATGACTCACCCCGAGCATATCGGTGCGTCCTTGCTGTCTCTGGGCAATGCCCATGGCTGAAATGTTCTCCGACAGACCACTATATCCTGGTCATCTTCGTCAACTTCCTCGGCGCCAGCGCAAAGCCGCCCTTCACGCACGACATCGTCGGCGCGGAGGTTGTGCCGCTCCAAGAGCTCCGCGCCACGGCGCACTCGGTCTCACAGGAGCGGCTCGATTTGTTCGACCGCGACCTCGCGCCGCGCCCGGGCATGATCCGCGTGCTGCTCACCGACGGCCGCCTGCCGTGGAGCTACACCACGCCGTTCGTCGTGCCCGAGGACATCGGCACTTGGCGGCGCGACCAGCTGTGGCTCCAGCACTTGCAGATGCATGTGACGCGCCCCCGACATACGTCACGTCGCGTGCGGCGTGCACATTCGTCGTAGACTGATATGCAATGAAAAGTTTGTCGGCTAGTCTGCTCGGGGGCCTTTTGCTTCCTGGCCCAACTTTCATTTGAAAGTGTGCCGGTATCTCCCATCCATTGTGATGTACATATGTAGACGCATACGTTTCGTCTTTACTTCCTCTTCTCTCTGTACTAGACATTATTAGCGGATTTCGTGGTCAATATCTTTGTATGTATATCTGTACCGAATGAAATTCCCTGTCTCTTCACTGCTTATAATCTTACTGCGCTACGCCTTGACGGCAAAACGAGTTTTTAAAAAAAAAAATTAGCTTGGAGTGATATGATACTTGGGACATAATGTTTTCAATTAACATTGCCACGTAGGGGGGTCCGCTACTGTCGGAGATGAGATCTAGGTCTGGGGACGTGGCGGTCTACTGCTTGAAATATGAATCTTTGTGTACAATAGTATGCCGGAAAGGAGAGTCGCACATCCCAGGTATTCCCTGAGAATACGACATTGCGTCGGCGGTTAACGATTTCTACACCGACGTTCAAGCAGAGACTAGCAAGGTGGCAGTAAGTAAATTATGAATGGAAAGACGTACGAAACGTACCTGAGACCCAAATGTAAAACCGGTGGCAGGCCGTGAGAGGACAACTAGAGAGGAAAAGCGAGGCAGCAGAGGACCAAGCAGGGAGGGAGTCAAGAGAGAACCAAGTTACCGACCGCGTAGGAGTTCTCCACGAGCGCGAGGGCCCGTGCGCGCTGAAGTCTCTGTAATAACTCAAAAAAAATAACAGGCAATGTTTTTTTTTAGATGAGAGATGGGCTTACGCGCGGGCAAAGTGAAAGTGACACCAAGTGACGCCCTTGACGCCCGGGGGCGTCAATGGGGCGTCACTCACAGAAAGTTTCTTCATTTTTGAGGGTGTGGCCGTTATTAATACATTGTGGTATGCTGCACTTCAATAATGGAGACCTTCGGCATATACTTGGCTCATGGGATGCACCGGTATGCCTGTGAAAACTCAACATTTAATTCATGGGCGTCAATGGGTGTCAGGGGGGCGTCAATGAGGGCGTCAGTGGGGCGCCAAAGGGCGTCAATGGGGGCGGCAAAAGGCGTCAACAGGGCCTCAAGTGAGGTCGGCTGCTTACGTGCCGTGAGATCGAGTCTGAGGTGCCGGACGCTGGATCCTACCGTAAACACTGCCGTGTCACCTGAGTCGCGGCGGCATTACGCGCTTCGTCATCCATTTCGGCCACAAGGCGAAGCAGACGACCGCTATCGCGTGCGTCGTCATGCGGTTTGCTGTGTCAAAGTCGGTGGTGCACATGTCGGCCGTCGAGTAGCAGGGTGAGAGGTTAACACGAAAAAGGGGCGCTGCTTGAGGGATGTCGGCGGCGGGATGTGCTGAGGACGACGCTCGAGTGGTGGTCGCAGAGGGCAAAAGGAGCGACATGGTGGTCTTGATCGCCAGGCAACGGCGGGCGGCGCAGGCCGGAGCGGCGCTTGGCGGGACGGTGTGGAGCTGGGGCCGGGGTGCAGGTAGCGGGGCATGGAGACCAGTGTGTGGCTGTGTTTGATCCGGCCTCCTTTTGCTTCCCGCCGTCACCATGCTCGGTCACGAATCTCCCACTACTCTGCCTTTGCCCACCTGATCTTACAAGTTGCCTTACTGGAAGATGTCTTGTCTTCTCATTTGTGCGTTGTCCCAGCGTGGTCCCCGCCAGAAATGGCGGAAATCGGATTTGCCTTGTCACTCGTTTCCTCTCGTTTCTTTCCACCCGAATCTTGACTCGAATGGATTTATCGGGTACCAACACTAAAAATCGCGTGCTGTTTATAGGCATCCTTGTCCTTGGCATTCCCCTCCATCCTTGTTCCGTGCGAGACATTGTCTCCCTGTTAATTCCTTGTCGATGGGGATAAAAATTCTAGCTTCGATCGATCCTTTCCTAGATTGCAATTAATTCTGCTTCATCACCTCAGCCTGGGGAGACTAGTATCGCCACCCGACCATATCCGTTTTTCTCTTCTTTCCATCACTCATGACACCGCCGACGATGGTTCACTGCTGTGTTTGCGCGGGCTTCGTTTGGCCTTGATTTCGGGGCTCCTCCTTATAATCAAGGACGACGCAACGTTGCTTGATTCATTCCCGCTGCCCACTGCTCGTTATTTAGGCGTCTGCTCTTGCCATCTTCGACGTTTATCGACAGCAGGTCTATCTCTCCTTCGATTGGCAAATTATATTCAATTACACCACAACACCCCCCGAAACTCACTCATCGTTCTTCCATCACCCATATTCTGGCTGAAACTGAATTCTGAACGTCTCACATTTGAACTGGGCACCGATGAATCTGTCTCCATCTTGTCGTTCTTCGTGCATCTCGTTTAGCAGGTTTCAATTTTCTGCATTCACCCGCGACGCGTTGCAACCCCGAATTCGTCCACGATGATTCTGAGCAGATGCCTCTCCCGGATTTCTTAATTTCCTTCGTCGCTGTCACCTGCCCGGCACTCCTAGAGCCGGCGCCCTTGCATTCTCGAAACTCAAGAGCCACAGCGGTGCGCCTAGCACTACCTCTGATTTCTTGTCGAGTCCTATAGTGGCGGGGTCAGCAACTTGACGAGCCTACTTTTTGACGCTTTTTGCGCTTTTTTATGTAAGCAAAACAAGCAAAACTCGAAAAAGCGGACTAAGTGGCAGGAAAGCCTTTCCAAAAGCGCACCCAGATGTCAAATTAAACTGCTTCGTGTGTTAAACTGTAAAATCTGGTCTAGATTCGACTTCAAGGTAACAGCTCAATGATGTCCTCTCCATCCCCGTAATTCAATTCCACCGCTGAAAGACTCTGGTTATTTGTCACTCGAAGCCATTTATTAGTCAAGTCCCGCCCAATTGGCGTCTGCGTCAACTCCGCATAAGCATTCTGCGCCAGCTGAATGAGTACATCGAGTGGTGGGCGGCTGACGGCGTTGATTCCTTTTTTTGTGGCAATGATTCCCTGGGCGGGGAACAGCGCTATGCGGGCCGCGAGCTTCTGCACATAGTCGTGCAACTCGGTCGAGCTGTCGAACGCCTGGTTGATCCATCCGATTTGCGCTGCCGTCACTGCGTCGGCGTTCTTGGACGAAAGCACGTACTCAAATGTACGGCCGCGGCCGATCTCGTGCGCGAGGTACATAGCACCACCAGCACCGGTTGTCCGTCCCAACGATGTCTCGATTTGGGCGAATTGGACTGACGGGGACTTGCTGGCGAAGCGCATATCACACGACATGATGAACTCGTTGCCAATTCCACGTACGCGCTGGTCGTGCAAAGTACGTTAGCAAAGCAACATTTGCGAAGAGCTTACTTACGCCCTCAATAACGGCGATGGTAGCTTGCGGGAGTTGAGTAATGTTCCAGAGCAGGGCTACAGGGAAAGCCAGGTTGGGATTGCCGGGGTCGAATTGAGGAAGAGGAGACTCTGTGGGGATGGTTTTGCTTCAACATTTATTCTCTCGATACTTATGAGCAGCAGAAAAAGCACGCACCATAGCCGGGAAGCAAAGAATTCGAGTCAATGTGAGGGAAGAAGAAGTCCTTGTTGCCGCTTGAAAACACAACAACGCGAACATCCGTATCGTTAGCTTGCAACTCTTCAATCAAATTCCCCAGGTCTGCCATGACATGCTGATCAAAGAGATTGATTGGTGAAAAAGTGTTATTGATGACGGCGTTCAGAATTCCAGCACTCTTGGTCGTCTGGATCGTTCCGAAGGATGGATATGGGGCTGCGATAACTGCAGAGAACGAGAGCAGCACAATAGTGAAGAGGTTACAGAGTCTGGAAAACATCTTTTGCATAACGATACTGTTCACAAATCCAGCTCGCTTTATATTCAGTAAGACAACTTCACAGTCACTGAATCAACCCTCATACCTGTCTTCCTTAGTCCCAAAATACATCAGTATTTGCGTGCTGACAGAGAGCAGAGGTGAATTAGTAGTATGCCCGACTGATAACGCTTACTTTTATGCCTAATATAGCGGATCCATAATCAGATTGTCACCGAGGCCGACCCTCTCGTTGAAGATCACGGGTTCAAAGTACAGACAAAAGTAAATAAAACCCGAGAAAATTCAAGCCGCGGTGAATGGTGTCAGGGGAAAACGCAGGAAAAGTCCGATGGTCGAAGTCAAAAACATCGAGGTTCCGGTGACATTGCAGAGAAGCACTGCGTTCAACGGGGTCCTAAACTCGCGAATTGCAAATTTCGAGGCGCGTTGATCCCGACCTAGGTGTCAGCTAGACGTGTTGGGGCGTCTAAATATAGCTAGACTTGGCTAATTGTGGTTGCCTCGACACGCCGCCACCGAGGCATAACCGAGCGACCGTCGACGAGTCACGACAGTCCGACAGTCGCGACTTCGCTGCAGACAAGTATATTGTACCCGCCTCCGGCGCGGACTCTCCAACATGTAACTTAATGCTATTTCCTTGCCATACGGTGCCGCACTGTCGCTTGCTAACGCTCGCAACGCGCGGCACCTCCGGGAAAAACACACGGCGGATTCCGAGTCGTGGGAACCGGCGGCGACATCTCGACAGTCGGCAGCGAGAACTCTACAAAGTCTCGTGATTTATGCATGTGACTTATCAAAAAAAGCTGTGCTGTCCTCTTTTCAAGTATAGGATACACAGTGCGCCACGCCCACTCGCAGCCGCCAAGAACTCGACCACAGGATGTTTCCTGCAGCTCTGCTTTATCTGAACGTCTTTGGTTGCCACTGGCACGCCGCCGGGCTGGAGTTTCCCCCTTTCCACTTGCTCCGGTTTGTTGTGTTGGCATGACACCCTCCTTCATTTTTGGATACTAGTCCCTGTTGTGCAGCTACATCATGATTAGAGCTCTTTGGCAAGTGATGTAAAATGAAAATTTTCACATCAAGTCCCAGATCGTTCACATTGTGGACTATCTTTTGGTTGTCTGACTGCATTTTGGGGCAGCGTTTTACATTGTGGAGCAAAGTTTTTGCATCAAGTTCGCTTAGTTTTTCAGCATATTTTTTGTTTTACATCAAAAAAAAAAAAAAAACCACCACCCCCATGGGCTCAAAGTGCCTACTGTAGCATTTCAATCAATTCGTATGTCACGCGTCACGGCAGGCAAAATATATGAAAATTTTCGTTCATGTCTATCAGGTTCCGGATGTTGCAAAAATAGAAAGAGGAAAAATTCGGTGAAATCTCAGAATACTAGTATATGAGTTCAGGAGCATAAATATATATATATATAAATAAAAATAAAAAAAGTGGAAAAAAATTGGAAAGGGGAGGAAAGAAATTGGGTGAAATCTCAGAATACCCTTATACTGTGTCCATACATATATATGAGTTCAGGAGCATCATCCTTGCAGGATTAGGGCCAAGGTTGAGCTGAACGTCGCTGTTGCATCGGTAGAATGTCGGATCATCGGGCCGTCGTACATACACTGCCACCACATTATTTATGTTCACCCCCAAAAAACCGATTCAATAGAAATTAAAAAGTGGACCTCGATAGGCCGTGACGAATCTAACTTGTCCCATATTGTTTTTGTGCAAGTTTTCCCGTTCTCTCTCCCGCAGCCATGATTGAGCCATGACATTTGTGTCAAAATTGGGAGTTATTTGCCACAACAGAGTGAAAGAGCCGGGGTAACAACCCAAACAATTATGTATGGCTGCCAGATGGCTCACTGTTTGTTTTCAGAATCATGGAGACAATGTATGAGGGCAATGACAATTCGAGGTCGGCCCGACCCAATTGGGTGAACGTTCCCACACTCCGGGATTACCCGGACTTTGGCGGGAGAGGGTGGGAGGCAGCAGGAGGCAGCAAACCCGATGTCAACTCAACCTCAATTGAGTCGAAATCAATGTCTGACAGTCGAGGCGGACTTGACTCGACGGCAAACCAGCTCTGAGCTGGTCGAATAAATAACGTGGCGGCAGTGTATGACAGCCCGATGATCCAACATTGTTCTAATGATGCAATAGCGACGTTCAGCTCAACTTTGGCCCTAATCCTGCGAGGATGATGCTCCTGAACTCATATACTATGTATGGACACAGTATAAGGGTATTCTGAGATTTCACCCAATTTTTCCTCCCCCTTCCAATTTTTTTCCTCTTTCTATTTTTGCAACATCCGGAACTTGATACATGTCACGGGTCGCCGAGGGGATCTTCGAACATGTGAAACAAGTCGCAAAGTTGGTGAAAAATGACCCAAAAATTCAATTTTGCCTACGCTGCATGTTTTGCTTCAAAAACCTTCAAAAAAGTTGAATTTGAACTAAATCAATTCAACATACCTTGAATTCTTCTTCCCATTACCATATCCACCCGTTTCCTCATGCTGGGAAGGTTTTCCGACCAACGGGACATGCTGAATATACAAATTTTTTCTCGTGTCAAGGTCTGCTCAGCCGATATCCGAATATTGAAGTTCGAGTTTTTGGGTCACGCGTCACAGCTGATTAGAATTGAATGAAATGCTACAGTATTCTGAGAGACTGGACTCCTCAGCATGGTTGGCTACACCAACACGGGCCTCGACCAACTCTGGCGAGTGAACCTGTTCAATGGAATGGTTTTTGCCGGCTCTGCCCAACCATTATGGGGGTACTGTATTATTTCGTTCAAATTGACACTGGGTGTGACGCGTGACCCAAAAACCCAATTCGACATTTCGACAGCAGCCAAAATTTGGCGTGACACCAGCGAAATTTTCGACATCGAAACGAAAATTTTGGCTTTTTGGGGTCTTACAGGCAATTTTGAGCTCTGTGTGACGCTTGGAAGGTTCGACAAACGGCCGCGTGACACGTGACCCTTGCCAAATTTCGATATCGATAGGGGGGTGCGTGATGCGTGACTGTCGATTTGAACGAAATACTACAGTATTCCGCATAATGCTATTGCGCGAAATTGACGGGATATGCAAGGATTTCAGCGCACGATTGACCTTGTCGTGGCTCATGCGCGTATCTTCATATAAGCCATACCCGTAAATTTGTTGGTCGGACTCGTGAGAAGCGGGGTCTCGGGCTGCATAATCTATCCCTCTGCTGCCTCATCACGTGCGGTTAGGGTAGATTGCTTCGCTTCGCTCGCAATGAGAGGATGAGAGCACGAAGAAAAGGAGGCAAAGTGGAATGTTACATATATATAGTAAGGGGACAAAGAAACAAAGAGGACGCGACGCGTCTGAGGTCACGTCCTCACGTGCATAGACCGCGGCTAAATGGGATTTAACCGGTCCATGAGTCGGCTGCACGATCATTGATGGATGTGGCAAATGAACATGGTGATGGAGCACCTGTCTACTGAACGGAGGTTGAACGGTTGATCAGCATGGTCGATATTAAAAACAGCCAATGAAAGCCCGGCTCCAGAAGCTACTGATGCCGAGGTCAGCTGGCATGTAAAAAATGAATCCAGGGGAACAAGCAATGCAACAGGAAGAGATAAAAGCCAAGGCTGTGAACAGCTGTCAGCTGCAGATAGAAACACAAGAAATAGATATATCCTTATCGGTCGTTTCGGGCTAGCACAGACTAGAAGCTTACGGAAATCGCTTCCGGCGGGTGCAGATGCTGGGAAGTATATATATTAAAGACTTGTTCTGATCGAACCCCCTTCGCAATGTCTCCCATTCTCGTTGTCTGTGCTCTCTGCATCGTTCCTTATGCCATCCGAATCATTCTGAGGCGCTTTTTCTCGGTCCTGGACAACGTTCCTGGTCCCCCACGAACGTCCATAATGACTGGTCGGAGGCCATACTTCCCACATGCCCTAGTCTCACACTTGTGACAGGAAATCTGATTCAGTTTCACGATCCAGACGATTGGGATTTCCATCAGCAGCTCGAAGAAAGTTATGAGCAAGTCGTCAAAGTCCACGGAATGCTTGGAGTAGTCCAAGTCCTCTCATCCCACTCACTGAAACTTCTACTTTCGATCATTCTAGGAGCGTCACCTGTTTGTCTTCGACTCCGCTGCGCTCCAGAGCGTCCTCGTCCAAGATCAAGACATTTATGAAGAGCCCCCCAAATTCTTGTGGCATGTGTCTTTTTTTTCCCCGTACCGCTACATTGACCTACCTAATCTTGCCGGTTCAATGATATTCTAGCCTGGATCATCTTATGTTCGGAAAAGGGATATTCTCAACTACTTCAGACCAGCATCGCAAGTACCGGAAAATAATGATGCCTGCTTTCTCAACGGCCAACCTCCGGGCAATGATCCCACTATTTTATGAGGTCGCACAGAGGGTGCGTCTATTTGCAAAACGCTCTCGGAAGCAGTATCTCATTAACGGACAGGCTCGAGATGGTCTCATTGCTCCCAACATCCCTCGTACTCCACAGACGGTATGCTTTCATCCCATTGGGTGATCTTGGATGTGTATGACAGACTTCAGCTCGATTTCAACTCTATCTTTCGCCGCACGTCGTTGGAACTGATTGGCCGCAGTGGAATCGGTTATTGCTTCGACCGAATGCTCCCGGGAGAAGAGCCCACCGATCGGTACGCTGAGGCTTTGAGGGAATTGTTGTGAGTTAATCTTGCTATAGCGGGAACGCTCTGGGATCTGAAAGTGTTCGCAGTCCCACGGCCTTTAAAATGCAGCTGGCACTTCCTCTTCTCCCTCTCCTCATGAAGACCTTTCCACCTTCCTTCCTCCGGTTCATGATCAACTTTATTCCCCTCCCTCCCTTGCATGAATTGCGGGATCTCGTCGATTTCATGGATGCGACAGCCTCAGAGCTGGTACGAGATCGGAAAGCCGCGATCGCGAGCGGAAAGCTGGAAGTGGACGACGGGAAGGATATTATGAGCTTGCTCGGTAATAAACAGCCCATTTGCTCCGCTCCGTATTGACCCCACACAGTGAAAATGAATGCCGCTGCAGAGAGTGGAATGCACCTGACAGACAACGAATTGGTCGCCTGCACCTCGTTATCGTTTCCCATACTAGTGAAATCCATGTGCTAACTGGGTCCGCAGAATGATCATGTTCGCCGCGGTGGACACCACATCGTCATCGATGAACAGAATATTCCATGTGTTGGCCATGTACCCGGATGTGCAAGAGAAACTACGGGCAGAAATTCTGTCCGTCCCTGAGCAGCTTGATCATGACACGCTCGTCGGGCTGCCGTATCTCGATGGCGTAGTCCGCGAAGTGTTGCGTCTGTGAGTATATTTGATTAAACGTCGTGTTCTCTTTGAGACTATTCGTGTACAGTTATCCCCCCGCCTCCCCGGTGATGTACCGCGAGTACGTACAAGCATTTATTTTTGAGCCCATCTGTAACATCTTCACAACCTCAGAGCTATGACCAATACTGTCCTACCTCTCAGCACACCCATCACCGGCGTGGATGGAAAGCTTATACACTCTATTCCCGTACCCAAAGGGACTTTGGTCTATATTGCAATTTCTGCCGCGAATCACAATAAGCAGATGTGGGGAGACGATGCTCTGGAATTCAAGCCTGAGCGGTGGCAAGATGGCAAGGCGGATTCAGTTACGACAAAGTTGTGCGGGGTGTATGGGAACACCATGACCTTCACTGGCGGTGGGAGGAGCTGCATGTGCGCGCTTTGAAAGTTGCAATTTCTACGCTGAAACATTTGCAGCGGTTTCAAATTTGCGCAGCTTGAAATGAGTGAGTTCGGCGAGTCTGCGCCTTTTCCATAGTCACTCATGGAGTCTTCCAGAGGTCGCCCTTTGCGTTCTATTGCGCGCTTTCAAGTTCTCTGCACCAGACCCCCGGATTAAATGGCGGATGACGGGAATTATGCCATCGCCGCATGTCGATAATCAGCAGCAGCTCCCAATTGTTGTGGAACGGTTCAAATCGTAGCGTACCCATTATTTCATTGAATGCACCCAATACACAGTTACTGTACTCACGCAATCTGGGAAAGACTCGTCACTCTCGAGATCTCCGTATCAAAATTAAGCATGGCTGGGCCTGAGAACCGAATCAGCCGAAGTCGGAGAGTGAAATTGGGCATCAGATTTGGTGTATGTCAAGTCGAGCTCTTCAAGTTGTCGGCGACTCGACATCCAACTTGAATCTCGGGAGATTTCGGGCCGCGAACATAAATCCTGCTTACCGACAATCGGGACTACCAAGTTGGCATCATGATCTTGCATCACAGGCAGAATTCGGGGTCGCGCAAGGACCAGGCCTAGGGCCACCAAAAAAAAAAAAAAATCAGGCAGTCAATTCATCCACGCCAAACAAAAAGTGCATCGGACTCGCCACTTCCCACTTCTAATGCGTCGGCCGATACTCCCGACGCGTCGTTCTAGCTTTCTTCTTCACATTTCTGTCCGGACAGCGAGCTTTGTATAAAACTTGCGTCGTTGGTAAATCTGAAGGGATGGTGGCCTTTTTCAGCTCCCAAGCCCAGTTTCTCGGCCGCCTCAATTCCGCCGCGTCCACTCAGGCCCCCGGACACTACCTTGGAACTACCTCCGGGATAGAGTAAATCAAAGCCCCAAAATTGCAATTTTTAGGTTCGGGATACAGAGTAAAACAGCCCTTGGGCGAGTCCCGCCATAGAGCAAATTGCGGCACAGGCGGAAAATCTTTGAGATGTACTGTTTGCATGGGCCAGGAAATTTTAGTTGAACCTTGTTCGAATGGGCAACTACTCACCAACGAAGTTTCCGCTACGCAATTCGAGTTATTTGGCTGCAAATACACTCATTTTTAGAAGGCGTAGGAGAAATTTTGAAATTTTTGGCCCTAAATATCGCTCCGGAATAGAGTAAAACGTATGGCTGTAATACGGGGGCATAATTATTTGGTGCATAACTTGACTTTTTTTCGCACTGCCTCAGGCGTTTCGGCGCAAGTGCGCGCCGCTCCGGACTACCCGACCTAAAAGTGCACACCCCCTGGCATACCCAGAACAGGATATCCCCTGTTGTTTGCCAGAAAAAGATCGCAACCCTGTGGTCGTTGGTAAAGAAGGTCACTACCTCCGAATGCAGCAAATTGTGCACCACGTTTGACGTTCTGTTTTTGCTCCGCCCAGAGTTCACACAAAAAAAAACCACAGGTTCACTGGCTTCCGCACAAAAAAAAACACCGCCTCCCAATTTGTTCCAGAGGTTGTAGTAGTACTGCCGTAGTTTAATGTTGCCAGAGTGCTGCCATCCTGCCAGGCTTTGCTAAAGTATGACAGAATCCCGCGAAGAATTATGCCGGTTCATAGAGCACTCACTACATTTTGATGGCCCCTCGGCCGACTTGATCGAGGTCGGCTGAGGTTGGCCGAGTTTGGCCGAGGGGCTCGATCGGGTTGGCCGAGGGGCCATCAAAATGTAGTGACTCTCGTTCTATCCATGGTCTTGCATTAAGGACCTGTTTCAAGGACTTCCACTGGTAGTGTTACCCATCAGGGAGTTGCTCAGAATGTCGCAGCGCTCTACAACGAGAGGGTCAAAGTGTGAAGCCAGATCATCGGGATCCAGATCAGTAGAACTGGCTGAGTCGAATTCTTGTGTTGAAAAATGGACAAAGTTCACCTTTCACATATTCTTCTGTTCAATCAACACCGGGGCAATTCAAGTGCATAGTTCTCGAGGTCAGCACAGAATGAACGATCCAAGGTGGAGAACAAAGGGTCTGATGTGCATACGAAATGCTGGCTAAAGCAAGCCGCTCACAGTATGCGACATTGGAGGATATATAGCACTCCGAGTTGAATTCCAGCACTTGAATTAATCAAGTAAGCAGCACGGTTAGCTAAATTCACATTCTGCTCCCTCAACCTAATTTTTTGTGGACATGTTTTTTCTTGCACTTCACCGTCTCGATATCGTTGTTTGACACAGTAAACGAACATTCACATCAAACCCGCATGCTGGTTCAAGCATTACCAGTGCGCCGGTGTCCTCTGTTATATTGCTTTAACATTCTCGAAATTTCTCCCTCAGTTCCTCAGTTCAACGCGAAACAAAATTCAAATCAAAACCCGCATACTGCTGAAAGCATTGCCAGTGCGCCCGTCTCCTCTGTTATACTGATTTCGTTTACTTTTATCCCTCAGTTCCTCAGTTCAATGCCGATATTGCGAGTGTCAAAATCGTACGCAGCCGAAACAATGCTCACTTCACAGATTTTGCACGGTCGGTCCGAAACGAACGGGCGTTGTGCAAGAACCTGTCAAATCCGTAGCAGGCACAACCACAGTGAGGTTCCCTTCGGTGTCCGCTACTCACGCACCGTGGGGCATTTACTTCCGTCAGTATTGGTTCCTTCTGCGACGTACACAGGAGCCTCTTTTTGACAGGTATCCCGCAGACTTTCGACAACACATTTAGTATGCTGACTCCCACCCTACGTTAGGTCCCACGTCACTCGCAGGATCACACCTGGTATTTAGCCCGTCCGATTTTATACTGGTGTCCGGCTTCTTACCTTCAACTACATTTACCAACGCACGCACTCGTAATCAGTCCTTACAAGGCGGGGAATCCCTGCACAACTTGATGTCATTTCAATTGGAATGACTCTCGCGGTCGCGGAGCCTTCAAACGTTCAGGCTACATTTCCTATAATACGCGGTGCATCGCACACAGGGGGTATGCCCCACCACTTATCAGCTCATAGGCCGCAGACACTTATGAATGGCAGGTTGCTCTCTTATTGATGGCTCGGACAAACTGCCTCAGGTTTTCCTTGTGTGTATTTGTAATGAACATTGATCTGTAGGGGCTCAACCTGGGCAGTAGTATTCTTTTTGAAACACCATATTCTATTTAGCGGCACACTCAGATACGCAATCGGAATGTCATCCAAAAGATTGCCACACTCTATAGACATATTTCTGTGAGCATTGTCGAGTCTTTTTCGGGTGTGTTGTTAGGGACAGCAAATATTCATTCAGTCGATGCAATCTACGGAGCCCAGATTCTTTCGTGTGGGTCTTGGAACATAACCAGTATCCTGAAAGCATAATATTCAGAAATCGTAAAGGGGCGAAACTCCTCTTGAATGTTTGCAGTCATTGAGGAGGAACCTATGTTATGGCTATAGGTGAAACCATCTTGGTCAGTGTTTATTTGGGTGAAATTGGTGCCTGAGATCTACAGCCTCAAAAGAGGTGAGCTCGTCGAGAGTGCTGGGCTGGTAAAGCAGCACAGTATATTACAACTTGGCGTGTTCCAGAAAATGGGACCCAGTCAAGCTAATATATCATCCGGAATTTCATCCCGAAAGAAAAGAATTCACAGAATAGCACAAGTACAGCCCACCCCACTGGGCTAGAACCAGTTTGGGAAAGAACAAGGTCATGAAGGCTGCAAAAAAAATACAGAAGCATTGTAGAGAATATGTCTACAAAATGTTCGGCAATCTACTGGATGTGTTGCCAACAATCCTTTCATATTTCTGAGTCTGTCCCTAAATAAAACGCGATATTTAAAAAGAACGCCGCTACCCAGGCTTGAACCCACTGCAGATAAATGTTTATTACACACATACATGAGGAAAACACGAGGCAATTTCGCCGAGCCATCAATAAGCGAGCAACCTGCCAACTACCCACCGCTCATGAGTGCCTGCGGCTTATGGATTTTAAGCGGTGGGTGATGCTTTTTGTGGCAGGAATATTCCTTATCACCTTCTATTTCTTTTTCCACACTTCATGCATTGGGCTGCCACATTTCGACTTAGTGGAACCAGCCACATGAATCGCTGCCAGGTAACTCCAAATTCTATGTTTTCCACCCCGCTCGTACTTGACCGCGTCCTTTAATTTCAGTTTTTCATCATCCATGGACGTAGCTAGTCACACTCGTACCGGAAGTCCGTCACTCAGCTCGACTTTGTCGTGCTGAAGATTTCTTTTGACTGGCTAGCATTGACACACCACCCATTCCCGGTACCAGCGATCTAGAAATATTTTATTTCGTATCACCCCATCACCATCCCAAATAAGATTTTTATTGACTATTATAAAATTGTGTGTTCTGACCATTTGAATTTCACAGATCCGTTTCCTCAGTTCCACGTCACGTCAACCAGAAGTCCAACACGCCGATCGCGGTCATTCGCCATTTCTTCTCTCCGGCACTCCCAGCTCTATAATCAACCGTTGCGTCTCAAATTTAATTAACCCTTTGCTTGATATCGAGGTTTAACTTCCTCAACGACATGTACTGATCGACAGGCCGCGCACTATGGAGCTCGCCAAGCATGAATTTCAACTTAGGTTGGATAACCACTTTCAACCCCAAGTTCTCGGATGAGGAGGATAGGCGATGGACGGATGCAGGCGGATGCGGATAAAGCTCACCTACATGCTTAGGACGGAAGGCAAAATGGACCTTAAATTAATTCGATCTGGTGATGGACCATAGGGAGGACTGACTGTGGTGTTGATAATTATTTCTTTTGCACAGACAAGGAATCTTCGGTTCCCGTGGGAAGCCTGCGCTCGTCTGGGGGGGACCGAATACTGTTTGGGCCCACCAGTACTAAGCCTTGAGATTACTGTGCACGACTTCAGAGGCCCAGATCCCCTTTCAAAAAAGAAAAACGCAACAGACTGAGACGATGCATTATCCTATTGTTTGACTCGGAGTCAGAGTCCAGGAATCGTTCGTTAGCCCAGTATTTCTGCTCAAACCAACATAATTTTTTTCAGTTTTTGTAGGGACCGTTTAGAGCTTTGTTGCTTGACGCGGTCACAATAGAGAGGTTCAGTCAAGTCTTCGAATATACATTGTAGGAAAATCGTGATGCTGTTCGCGCCGAAGCGAAGGACCTCAGGACAACTCCTGGATATGATCTCCCTACTTGAGTTGGGTAATGCAGAGTGGAAGCGCTCTTGCGCCGCTAGAAACAATCGGCTGCAGAGAATTCAAAAATCGCGGCTGGGATGACTCATTGTCTGGCTCCTTGAAGGAGAACTTGGCAACCAACTCGCAGATGATGACTTGCATCTCCAGTATCCTTTTGACCGAAAATCAACGAGAAGTTGAAGCAATGGTCGACGGTTACTTACGCAAAACGCCACCTATAATCCAAGTTTTAGTCCTGTAAATTGGACTTCCTTTTTCGTTCGTGACTTACCCGAGACATGTCCGTGGGCCGCCGAAGAAACTCAGGCTGTGTGGTTCATCAACCCAGGAATCCTCGACACGAACTGACGGTGCGACGGACAGATTTGCGTACGGACCAATAGCATCTTCTTGATATGTTTCTCCATCCAGCCAGCGAGAAGGATTGAATTCGTGGGGGTTCTTTCCCCACCGCGAATCAAGTCTGTCGTTATATGAGCCACCGCAGTTGACCCTGCAAGCGAAGCGGCCGGACCTTTGGTGCGATCCAATGCCCACGGTGACAAGTTCACCCTTCCGAAGGAGAATCTGATTTATGCGCTCTCCTTTGGAAGTTCTGATATGTTCACCAAGAGGAATGACCATATCTTCCTGCGCAAGGCAGTCCCTCAGGGGCACAGCTGGGTATAGCCGAAGTATTTCCTCAATGAAGCAAGTCAGCGGATCCTCGCGGCATGTGAATGAATGCTCACCTTCACGAAGGCGTTGAGAAGCGGCATGTTCTCTAACGCCTCATTGGTGGGGTTTCCATGAGACGAAGTCTCCGCGCGCAGCTCTTCCTGAAATTCGGGGTGCCTAGCGAGTTCCAGAAGGCCGAACGCAATGGAATTTGCCTGTGATATCAACACTAGTTATTTTCGTGGTGGCTGGCATGCTAAGGCAATATGTACCGTTGTTTCTTGGCCAGCAAGTAGAATAGTTGCTACTTGCGCGACGAGATCATCTGGACTCAGGTTCTTCGTGGTGTCGGAGGGATCCGCTGCCACTGCAAAACTCTGCCGTTGATCGAAGTTCCAGTAAGACTCCTGGGAAAGGTACGTACGAAGAAGACTAAACAGGTCGTTGTTGATTTCCAGTCCCTGCTTCGCGGCATCGACCTTCTCTTGGACGATCCTACCTCCCACCAGTCTGGCGAGAGACTTTTCTCTGCGGGCGATAGCAGCCGACGCAGTAGGCAGGTATATTGCAGCGCGCCAAAGCCACCCTGGCAAGCGAGATCCTATCGCGTCCGCCAGGATATGGCCCTCAGATTGGGTGGCCGTAAGCGCCACGATTTCCACGTTGTTTTCGACGAATTCCTTGCCCAAATCCTGAGTAGAATGTCCAAGGATGGCTGAAGAATTGTTAGGACATGACCCGATTACATTAGGGCCACGCACCTTCACTGATTGCGGAAAGAGTCGCAGGACTTATAACCGAGCAAATATCGGTCGGTGTTGTAGGAAAATCCGCGAACTGGGCCGAAATCTCGAAAGTAAAACATCAGAATCACGAGGAACGCTACAGGACTATCTGTTCTCACCATTTCCGCCACCTTTCTAAAGACTGGTTGATAACTGCGCACAGCGGCAGCGGTGAACCCTACATTCAGAGCGGAACGGAGTCGACGATGTTCGTTTCCTAAGCAAAGATCGATATACCACCAATACTCTTGAGCGAAGAACTTACCCCTCGCGGTAAAAACGCTCTTCTCGCCGAAGAGTAAAAACACTATATTGTCTGTAATTGGCGCGCGACAAAATTTGGGGCTGTTCAAAACATATTGCAACGCAACTGGATCTGCCACCATCAGACGGTCTTGCTACGCACCGATAAGTACATGAGTATTCGGGCGACGTGTACTCACCCCGAAACAGCCTTTCACAGAATAGACAGATCCATATTCATTGAGCCACTGGAATTCATGGGCCCCGTATTGGGGGGAAAGCAATAACTGCCGCATGTGTCCTATTGCGTGATATGAGGGAGAGTTTCAGCATATCGCAGCGTAGTACCAAATATCCACGACGGAGATGGAGGCCCAGGAATGTCTCGGATGGCGCTCCGACGACGGAAGACCGAATACACGGCCAGGACGATAGCCGCCAGAGCGGTTGCGTAGTGCATAGCGTATTCCATTGGTGTGCGTGTAGTCGGAAGGCGAGGAAGGGAGCGAGAAGTGAGATTTTCTTTAAATACTTCACGTTACGGAAGACGCCACCAAAGCTTTGGTTTCCACCTCCTTTCATCACCGGTAACTCCTCCACAGTGGAACTGAGATTGTCAAAAATGACCTGTAGACACGATGATAAGCCATGAGGACAACGAAATGCAGTGGGTCAAAACCGAGAAGGAGCACTTTGAAAAGAAAGCCCTTGTTAATAAATTGCGAAACTTGTCCTCGAAATAGCTTGGGAGTGGGACTGTATGGAAGCCACATGCTCTGGCCGCATGACACCAAGCCACTGCATATTTGGCAACCAGTTGCTGGACAGATACCGGGGATGACCAAGCAGGACAGAAAAAGCGTGGAGGCGAATGATAGCAGACCTGGTGACAACATTAGTGAACGCGGTTGTAATGTACAGTATTCACTGCATTTTGACGGCTTCTGGAGCCATGTGGCGAGCCTTAGCCGAGATCAGTCGAGACGTCTCGGCAAGGTCTGCCTGGCCCTGCCGAGATAAGTTCGGATCAAGCCGCCTTCTCAGCACACGTGACATTCACGTGCTTCGCAGGGAATTCTGAGAAGGGGCTTGTGCCAAGATGACGAAAAAGGGCAATGTGTTCTGAACGCTCTCCCGCTTCAGAAAGTGCCCCGATTTCTTAGGTCTAGGTTGATAATCTGTAGATATGAGGTACGAACATAATATGGCCTATTCAGAATATGGAAAGCATCCCATATTGACCCAGAATACCGACCGAAACATGGCCTTCTCCACAATTATGATGAAGTGAAATTTCCTCTGTCTAACCATATTCTGGCTCTAAATAAAAGTTCTGAGTAGGCAGTTAAATTTTATTTTCATGTTAGATGCTGGAACCACTTTTTTGCATAGGCACCGGTGGTACAACACAGCCTGTAGGTCAAAAGGTAGAATCAGATGTTGTGCTTAGACAGCAAAAAGCTGATATTATGTTAGAGTTTTCTACATTTCGAAGCTTTGAGCATTCACTATGACCAAATAAAATCTCAGGCATGCCCTTCCCTTGACTAGATGATTTAGTTTCCCCCATATGAGGAGGTTAGCCTTTGCTGAAGTTTGTGTCACAACTGTCACACGATGTGACTCCCCGTCCTAAAAGAACAAAATTAATTTTCCTGCATGAGCAAAGCAGTTCTGCGCATAAAAATTGCTGGAAGGCCTTCTGTAAATTGTGTTTCAGATCCATCGAGCCCATAAAACTAGTATAATTCTCAAATAATGAGAGTGGTCGGGTATAAATTTGGAAATGCATCATGGCGTCGAAAGATCGAGTGGGGCGCAAGAACCCCAAACTATATTTCAAGACAGAGGAGATATATATCAGTAGAAGCATTCAATGAACATATTATCAACTGAAATCATGGTAATCGGAGCTGAAATGACTGAGATGAAGTGTTTTGAACACATAGTCCTTTTTTGGCAGTTTGTACCAAGCCTCTCTCCGAGAATCACCGGCTTGCCGTTGCGGAGACAGGCTTGCTCCGAACCTACTGCCGAGACGTCTCGACCGACTCGGCTAAGACTCGCCAACTCTGGACACACGTGGCTCCAGAAGCCGTCAAAATGCAGTGATTGGGTTTTGCGCGATGTCCGAGGAGAAAAAAGAGGACGGAACGGGACCGCAACGTGAATTGCAGTGTTTCATACCACTCACCCAGCCCCTCATAATTCATTCACGCCTTGAGGTTCCGGAAGGATCACCCTTCCCCTCGAGATATATAATCCTACGCGGCACAGGCTTGCTCGGTATATTATATCGCTCAGTCTAGTGGGAGTTGAGATGAGCTCTCAGCAACACTAGTTATTTGCCCGGTCTGCTTCGCTGTGAAATACCTGAAAACACGACAAGGAACATTGCGACTGGTTCTGGTGAATATCCTTTCGATCTTTCTTGCTAGTGATTTCAATTGGATATCTTATTCGTGTCCCTTCCGACCATTTTCGGCAGAATCACAATGAAATACGAGTGGACTGAAATCATTTCGACAATGTGCTCTACATAGGGATCGGCACAGGTACATCCATCTTGGCATCCACATTCAAGGCCAGGATCAGTCTACCTCCAGCATTGTATCCCACAGCAGTCGGTACAGCTTCAACGAGTTGCGAGTCGTTCAAAAACGGCCTCATCGCATCAAATACGTCATCGGGCACACGAACGTTCTGCGTTATCCAATCTGTCTACTGTACATTGCGAAGATTCCTTCGAGAATCGATCCATGTATTAGTTTCTGCCACGAATGCAGAGTAAGTAAATCTACAAACGACATCAAGCTATGAAGCTAGGAGACACAAAACATGGTCGGGTAAAATACGAGACGGACGTATCGAGGCGGTGAACGAGCAAGTAATAAAGTACGAGAGGTGATGGAGAAGGTACCCCGGGTTGAAAACGGGGACGAGGAGGGATCATGCCAGTGGACGTGCCAGTGGGCAAGATCTGCCCGTGGTCACGGTGCATCCTCGACACGCGAGTCACAGCTCGCGGGAGCGCGACGGGCAGGCGGTGCTGCAGAGCCAAAGTCTGAGAGTGTGCGGCAGGCGGCTCAATCCTCTGGCGAGGATGATGGGAGAGGAAGAGTGAGGCCACAGCGCGGATAGATAGCGGCCCAGGTGCGGCATGCAGTGCGCAGTTACTCGAAGGCCATTTTGAAACTGGCGGGGGAATGATATCTTGGCCAAACTAAAATCCCCCGGCAATTCCTGGGCAAAAAAGGTGGGTTGCACCGGCGTGGGTGTATCAAGCGGGCGGCGGCGGCAAAGCAGGGTTCACGGAGTCCGGATGTGTTGTGCAGGCGTGAACGTGGAACGAGGCTCGCGCTCGCATAGAGCGAGCTGAGAGCGGGGGTGGCCGGCGGCGCAGGGTGCGGATGGTGCTGTATGCACACGGGGCTTCGTCTGCTCCGGTGCGGGCGTGGGGAGGGTGGTGGAGGGAGGCCGAGAGAGGACGATGGTGGCGTGGAGATGGGCAGCGATCAGAGCGCGTAGTGCGAGGGGGATGGCAATGTGGGCGTGCGCGGCTGTGTGGTATCGACCATGGGAAAGCAGGACAGCGTAGACGATCCTTGGATTATGAGGGGTGACCCGCAGAAAGCGGGGCGCGGTGTCGTGGGGATGAGAAAGGCGTGTCGGCGGTAGTGGGACGTCTACCTCGCATCGCTAGGCGGGACCGGGCGGGGATGCGATGCGGGGTGAGCAGGAGCGTCGCCCGAGCGTTCTGCGACGACCTAGCGATGTGCGACGGTCGTGCGGGCGGGGATACTGCACACGGGGATCGTGGACGCCCGATGATCGCAGCGTTGATGCACGGATGTCGATACGGAGCTTGTGCACCGTGTGGAGGAGAACGTGAGTACGTATCGACTAGAAGTGCAGGAGGAAAGAGTTAGGCAAGGGGGGAAGGGTAAGAAGGACGCTGGGAAAGGGAAGGGAGGCTGGAACGCACCGGACATCTAACCCAAATCTCCCTAAATTTTCATTCGTCACCTGGTACTCGAACAAGAAGCAAAGTGGGGGCAGGCCGACATCCGCGCGCGGCGAATTCGTGTATGTATAACCTACAGAGAAGAAATGTCAGCGAGGTCGGGGCAGGAATGAAGAGGAGATGAACCTGAGGATATCTGACTGTTGGCTTGGACGTTGTCGTTGATGAATTGGGGAGAGGCAAGCGATCGCGCATACGATTGACGACGATGCTGGGTTGGACTTGGTGAGAGTAAAGGAAATATCAAGGGAAGTGATGGGAGGGCATGGAGGCGGACGACGGCATGTGAGTGACAATGTGAGTGACTAGTCAAAGATCTGGCAGCGGCGTTGCGCGTAGCCGACGGCGTTGATGGCGATGCACGCGCAAACAAACGCGTCGCGCGCAACGATTCGACGCGTTGGTAGTCGGTACGGGGCGGAGAAACGCGGAGCGGGGATCCCCCAGCAGCAATGCACACGGTCGGGGAATAGCGGTGGGGCGGGCGGGACCGAAAATTTTGAAGGGAAGGGCAGTTAGCGCTACCGTATCGCTGGTTTTCGCGTATATTGAGCCGTACCGACATTTGACACAAGTGTGTGCGCCGTCAAATTCAGCCCATTGTCTCCACCAGTGTTTCACTGTGGTTATTTTTCCCCTCGCCCAAAATTGTTATACAAATATCCTGATATGTGGTCCGACTAGGGATAATATACAGCAATCTCGTTGGCGCCTTTCTTTTTCGTGTCGTGATGGGCTGCCGCCGCAAGTTGAACCTTGACTCCCCTCCATCGTAGAAGGCCGTCTTTGGCCCTTGTTTGGGCCCCTACTCAAACAGTCAAACTTGAGCACCTCAAGGTCCAGGTTATACACCACCGAGCCCATCAATGGCCGCTATATCGTAAGTGGCGTTCTCAGATCCACCTGGACTCGCACGCTCTTGCAGCCTCTCACGCCACTATCAACAGTACTAGCCTCAAGACAAGAGGTAATCCACGCCTTATACTATTCTCGCCCATCGGAATATTTGAGGATGGCGGATGGAAAGGCCCACAGGCCCAGTATTTTGACACGGCGGTAAGTACTTTCACTGGCACCCCCACTGGTTTCGGAAAACACAATACATATTGGAATCACAACACATATTGGAATAGTTGACAGATTGACGCTCACGGACCCGGGTAAGCCTGGGAAAATCGAAATTGACGCTCGGAAACCCATTGAACGCATTTATATATAAAGGGGGATCATCTTCCCACAGCCTGATTGACGGCGGCTGGAGATCCTTCTCTTTACACCACTTTTGACTCCCGTTTCACGCAACCAGCAACACTACCCTCATGGCCTGGCATATCCGCATCCTTTGGCACAACTGGCTGGAACTGTGCGGTTGGCTATGGTTCTGCGCTGGATTGGTATCGACACTTCTTCCGCTGGCCAACGCTCTCGTGATACTCAAAGGGGGATGGAACGCGGTGCATCAGCCCGACGTTAAATGGGACTGGGCTTTGGTGCGATACCTCGGCTGGTATCTGGCCCCACATATGATTGTCATGATATCCGTATGCGGTGAGTGCGTGAAATGTTGCGCTTTCGGTGATTCACTGATTCACCTAGATGTGGGGTATTGTATTATGCGAGGACTGCTGGCTGGGACTGTGCTATTGATCACTGACACGCCGGTGACGATATATAAGGCTTGTGTCTGGTTGTCTGTGGTATGGTTCACGATTATCAGCACTCGATCAAATTGCTAAGCTTGTTATAGGGATCTACGCTGGTGCATGCCTTGTTATAGTGAGTTCCTCTATCGCCCGCATACTCTCACAAAGTGTTTTGACGCTCTTAGTCTGACATTCCGTTGGTCCATGATCACAGAGATCATTTTGACGATCAACGACATACGCATCGGTGTAACTATCGTTTTCAAAGCCTAAATCCATTTCACCGCTAACAAGTCCCCGGCAGTTCACATATCCGTTGGTATATCAATGTGTTCTTTGTATCGTGGACTTTTGTTGTGGAGATGAATTTCGGGATATAATCATGCGATCGATGGGTTCGTCTTCTGTATCCATCCGTGTCTGCTGCTTTATTGATCCCCGTGTAGTTGCGAAAGCCGTAAATTATTTCGTCGCCAATGATTCCACATCACCCTCCCCTCCGGACACCCGCGGCTCCATGTTTTCTCTCTTCGAACGCCGTGCTCATGGTCCCATTTCTCTCCCTATCGATCTGGAACGAGTAGAAATGAACGATATTGACCAGTCGGCCCCTAGGTGGCGACCACCTCCCAAACTAGCTGAGAGCATCCTTCATTGGTCAAACACATTTTCCAAGGCGTTGTGGGTGACAGCGGCCAACGAAAGCTGCTATTCCATCGCTCATATTGTTCGCGATATTCTCTCCTCCTCCCTTACCGTTCCAGCTCCGTGGATCGCTCACGTCGATGCTGGCTTGGCATTCTCAACAATTTGGCCTCTGGTCAAAGCGCTCACCGAGGCTTCCGCAGAGTATACAGAAGAGCTCGCAAACAGCCAACCTAAACCATTCATGCAATATTTTGAAGAAGTTCCACCTTTTTGGTGCCTCAGACGATCCTTCGACTGCTGCGAGTCTTGGAACGCTGGCGGCGTCATAGCCTTGGATGTATGGTGTTGATTCATTGGCCATTTATTTTTCACCTACGATACCTCACCCACAGGAAATGCTCCGTCAGCTCATCCGCGAACCATTTGAAACAATTGAGAAGCGTCTCATGAGCAGAATGACCCTCCACAGTAGCACTGAGGAGAGCACGCTCTCCCCTCAACTTACCCCCATTCTGCTCATCGTACATGGGGTTCGAAGTATTAACCAAGTGGACGAGCTATTCGGATTCATTGAAATGATAAATGCCCATGTTGACGGGATCAACATTGTGGTAATCACTGGCCCAAGTCTTTTTCACCATGTGGCCGCCCACAAGGACCTCGTCCTGAAGAAGACTTACACCTTGAACGTGACGGATTCTGGATCAGTGGTCTACTCCGGAGAGCGTTTGGTGGCTCCAACCTTTTACAATGTATGTCTCTTGGGTTGAAACGAATCTGAGTGAATCCTGACTGGTTTCAGGGTCTCTTGGAGCTGGCGCTAGAGTGTATCCACCTATTCCCCGGACCCGCAGCTGAGAGGCATGTGCTCACTTTATTCCACGAAATATCCCTGAATGAGCCTTCCAGGGTCTGGTGCAGGCTGACCGAACTGGGTATGTTGTCACCAGAGTCGCCTGTTCAGCTTGAACCGGAGCATGGCATGAACTGTTGCTCCAGCTTGTCAATTTTGTCGGAGCTTTACAGAGTCTACGAGCTTCGTACTCAGATGCTCGAGGTACGCCTATTATTATTATTTGCTGGGCCTTCAATTGGCTGATGGCTCCAGTGCATATCTTGGATTGGAGCCATGCCTCAATGGAAAATCAACATGACGCTTGTCCAGGATAATCGCCAGATTGCCGAAACACTACAGCAGCTGTTCGACTTGAACTCTTACAAAGCAGATATTGTTTCTCTGGACGAGGAATATACTAAATATGTTTTGGCTGCCATGAACCTGACGAACCATGTGCGTAAAGGACTCGAACTGTTTTGCGGTTGTTTATAATCGACTAGGTACTGGAGCATGGCTTGCCGGATAACACTGTTCTTAGAGACTTCAGTCTATTCAGCCGGCGTGCTCGGCACTTCCTAAACTGGCTGGCCGCACATCTCAAACAACTCCCCGACGACATTTCGATCAGCGGTATCGTTTTAATGACGGAACATCCAGTAAACCATGGCGGTTTCTCCAACATTTATTTCGGACGATACGAGAATTCCGAAAGCTTCCAGACTGAGGTCGCTTTGAAAGTCCTCAAAATATTTGAGAATCAGACCGCAGACGATCGGGTACTGCTGCATAGAAAATTCGTGAAAGAGGTGTTGGTTTGGCGCTTTTTGAGACGTGAGTCGACGACTGGAACACCTTGTTTTCGCGCAGGACTGAGCTTGAGTTACACAGATGAAAATATTATTCCCCTTCTCGGAGTGTTTCAGACTGCGAGCTTGCCTTCCTTGGCAATGGTTTCTCCTTGGATGCCTCGCGGGAGTGTTCTGAAATATATGGCAGATCACTCGCCGTCGTCGACCTATGCGATGAGCCTGGTATACCCCTTTTTTGTGCCTCTTCTCCGAATACTCTAATGCAGTCATAGTTGAACGACGTGATTCAAGGTCTCATGTATCTGCATTCCCAAAATGTAGTTCATGGAGATCTTTGTGGTGTGAGTGAACGCCTCCGACGCAACGAGCAGCCGTGTTTACTGTGATACTCAGCGGAATATACTCATTGATCACGATGGACATGCCCGCTTGACCGATTTTGGGCTGGCCGCATTCATTTCTTCCGAAACTTCAGTGAAATCATCAACACGCGCTGGCTCAACACGGTGGATGGCGCCAGAATTAATAGACCCACCTCCAAGTATTCCTTTCAAGCGAACACAAGCATCCGATGCCTGGGCCTTTGGTTGTGTTTGCTGTGAGGTCAGCCACCACTCCTTCATTTCTAGTTGTGCTGCTGATTTTGTTCACCTGAAGATCTGGACGGAGGGGAACGTGCCTTTCAGTCACCGTACGGATACGCAGCTCATTCTAGCGATTTCCAAATTTTCCACCACTGGCTTCCAAGAAGTCCCCTATCCAATGCGGCCGCATGACAAGGGCGCCAATCCCATGCCGGATCGCCTCTGGGACCTAACACAATCGTGCTTCCTGTATGAGCCTTTTGAGAGGCCCACTGTCTCAGTTTTGGCTGACAGGATTTGCGGGATGATGCCCGCTGATACCGCATCTCGACCCTCTCGCTCAATTCCTGACACGGAGAGTGCCGCATCAACGTCGGTGATGAAGCACATGTCATCTCACCAACGTACGCAGGGGTACGTCCCGGAAGCATGGCGGCCGACCGATGAGCCAACACTCGAGGCGTTGAAGCCTGGGCGTACATTGCGGAAGGTGATGTTGCCGGAGATGACCTTCCCGCGCTTTCTGGAGACCGCGACCGCCAATACAACAAGGAATCTTGAAACGTGCGGGTTGTTACTAGGGCGAGAGGTCGTCGACAACGGAAGTGAGCTTTTTTGTTATTTCTCTTTTCCTTCGTACTGATCTTATCCTTCCTTTCTCCTTTTCTAGGACTGACCGCCACGGCTGACCTCGGTTACATTGTCCATACATTGCTCATCCCAAGCAACACGGAACGAGTGACACCTGCACGATGGACGAGGAGGAAGGTGTGCTGGCGTTTGCGGAGGAGCATGGGTTGCTTACACTGGGATGGGTGCGCTTTCCCTACCGCGCATCCATGTTTTAAGAGAGGGTAGGCTAACTGGTCTGCAGATCCACACCCACCCCTCTCAATCATCGTTTATGTCGTCCATGGACCTCCATACGCACGCCACATTCCAGACCATGCTTCCTGAATCGTTTGCAGTCGTCTGTGCACCGAAGTCGGATCCAAGGTTTCATTTCAATCATTCTATAATGCATGGCTCGTGGCTCATGCTTGCTCGTCAGTGTCGGTATATTCCGCCTCACCGATCCACCGGGGCTTCAGACAATCCAAAACTGCAACGCGGAACAAGCGTTCCATCCACATCCCGACGGACCGATATATACGGTATGTCCATATCGAAGTTTTGATTTACTGCAACGTTTAAGAAAGTTTCCTCTACAGGACGCAGACAAGGGACACGTCCAAGTGTGCGAGGCAACGCTTGAGATTGTTGATTTGAGATAGCTGCCAGGCCGTTGGGGCGACAAAAATCATACAATACGTGCTCTTTGAAAATCCTTGGCCCTGTAACGCGACAAAGACACACGTTTTCCCTTAGCCGCAAGTGTACGAAATGTAGCCACATCTGTCCACTTTGCATATATCCATTTTCTTTTATGTACCATAAAATCGTCCAGAATTTCCCCCTCAATATCTGCCGCGGTGGGAAAAATCAACGTGTGTACACTCTGAAAAGCGGTGACTTCAACAGAAAAGGGTTAATTCGGCTAACCAAAAATGATTGTTTGGATGACAGGCAAAGATTCCTCCCGATGTTCAAACTCGGTACGGTAGGATATGGGCGCCCGCAGCATCTCACGAAATATTATCGGAGATGTGGAACCCGTGGGGAACATGGCCAGCAAAGTCAGAAGACTCCGAGTGAAGTTTTCTCACACTGGAACAACCTATAAGATAAGATAAGTGGAGATCAACGCCTTCGGCGATGGCCGATAGTTGCCGTTGTCGGCAAAACTGGAGTTGAAAAACCTTTGAATTTGAACTCAGACTCAATAACCGAGTCATATTTTTCGATGAACCGATGATGACGGCAACTGAGCTTATTAGCAATGGCAACATAAGCGACGCGCCCATATAACCTCAATGTCCGATTGAGGTGGTCGTCTTCGTCGTCGTCATCGAGCAACGTTACTCTCCCTCCGACTTTAAAACGGCTGCAAACTGGCAGTAGGTCCGAGCTCTATTTCCCGACGTCCATCTTGTGATATTGCTTATCCACAAAGCATGGCCCCCGGAGACCGCAAGATTCTCATCACTGCCACAGAAGGCCAGACCTGCCGCTGTCATTGAGCTACTCACCACGGATGGGAACCATACTAGCAAGTACACCGCAGTTCAAGTGCTTGTCTTTTCCGAGGAAGCCAGGACAACCCTCGCGGAGTTCGCAGGTGTCAATGTGCTGGTGTTCGATCCAAAGAAAAAAGAATTGCTTGTCCAGGCAAAAATTGTTAAAAATTCAACCAATATTCTGCTTCACTCAGCAGATGCCCCAGACCATTGGACGCCTAATCTTAAATCCATGGGGTACAGAATTGACTCAGTAAGTCCACAGTGTTTTTGCTCGTATATAATGTCAGTCTTTAACAATTTCGATTGCATGGACTGTGATAATGACAAGGGGTTGATGTACAGACCGACACTCAGTCGAGACAGCCTCCGAGCAAACATGTGCACTTGAGCTACCCGGAGAAGCTCCGCTAGGGTTTGAACATTCTCAGTATTGATACTCTCCAGCTCAAGAAGCTATATACGCAATCATCTCAATGATATCATTTAGTTCTTCAGTGCAAGTGTACAGGATTTTTTTAACTCTGAATTTTGAGCCTGGACCACACAAATACCGATGGATCCTGTAATATTTTTCGCCCCATGTGCTCATCTGCTATTGAAATCGGATTTCAACGATGAACCACGCAAAATATAGCGCGAGGCTTAAACTCAGAACATTTCCTCAACTTTCATGCGGTAGGTGGTAAGTATATTTGGGTACGAGGATGCAGATGATCACTTACGAAGGCGACTGCTAAATTCTTCGATCCTAGCCATTAGCACCGCTCCAAACTGGCGAGGTCACTCTTTGCCCCTTTCGAGCATACGAGACACGAATCGATTATTGCCTGGTCAGAGGGTGCAATCTCCAGTGTCGTTTGTGTCGGAACAATGAAGCAGTCGAGCCGCCAGGCGAGTGATGTGGTTCTTGAACCACAGCACCCTAGTTTCAAACTCGA